>AWOL01S0013315.1:0-30267 GCA_000715115.1 Nicotiana otophora | reverse complement strand
CCCCCCACCCACCCAAATCTTCTTTCCTGTCTTAGAAAATGAAACTAACGCCTTTAATTATCTTCTTTCGCTTCACAACGGGACATGTGTAAGTGTAATCGTAGTAACATAAATTGTCAAACTGCTAAATCATTTACCTTTCATTCACAAGAAGAGTAAAGACTAGTCAAAATGACAAGGAGTTACGATATTATCCAAAGGACCCTAGCTAAAATTGGAGTTCATCTTGAGACATGCTTAGACACACGGAAAATGGGACCCGAAAGTAATGTGCTTCATCGCCATAAACTCAGACAATTACAATTTGCAGTGTTCTTTTATCACAGCTCAACATAGTAAGCACCTCAGCTTAATATGTAACTTTTTGAATTAGAACTTGGACATATTCTAATTAATAAAGTTGATTTTTCCACTTCTCATTTGATGATGTCATTCAGCAGATTCATTTTCACTCAGAAACTTGAAAATTAGGTACCTGTACTAGTGACATCACATCTGATAATAAAGCAGGTGGAAATTTCAGTGGAGCATGGAACTTGGCACTCTCTTTCTCTGCAAGGGCTGCGACTTCTTTGCCTTTCTCCTCAGAGAAGTCAACAATAGTAACAAAAACTCCGTGCTGCGCAAGTGCCAAGGTAAGTGCTTTACCTGCACGTGAACCATCCAGAAAACTTAAATTACAAAAAACTACCTCTCTGTATTGAACAAAAGAATTGATATCAAAAGAGTTGTGATGATTTGAATCATGAGTCATGTTGAAGCTGGAAGTGAGAAAATACCGATTCCAGAGGCGGCGCCGGTGACCAAAGCAGATAAACCGGGTTTGATTTCCATTGGAGCTTGCTTGATCAATTCGTAGAAAGAGGAAGAGAAGGAGAAGACGGCAAGTTTGACTGTTAGTTTTCTAACTGTTTTAATTATAGCATACAATTTGGAGCACCATAATACTCCTCTGTTTCGATTTATGTTAACTTATTTGATTGATTGTGCACAAAATTTAAGAAAATATAAATACTTTTGAAATTTATGGTCCTAAACAAGTCAAAAAGGGGCTCAGAGTATTTGTATGATTATAAAAGCTTCTTATTAAGGGTAAAATTATTTCTAAATTTAGAAATGGATCATTATTTTTGAAACGGACCAAAAAGAAATACGTTCATATATACTGGAACGGAGGGAGTATATCGTTACATCGGTTGCCTATCTTTTTCGATGATAGCGCCAACATGATTATTAGAATCTTTTTGTTTGGAAATACGAAAAAGTTGTCCTTGAATTTTGAAGCGTTCTTACCTAGGTGTGACAAACGGGTAAGTCGGGTAGGATACTTGCGAGTCGAAAATAGGAAAAAGTACACGATTAGCCACTAATTAGATATATCTTTACTCTTTAGCCACTATTTAAAATATATTTACTTTTTAGTAAGTGCTTAATAAATTTTTACCTGTCCGGACGAAAATACCCCTGTGCTAGACATGAGTGCTGTGTAAATATTAAGGACATGGTGTCCTTAACTTCATGAATAATGGGTAAATATTAAGGATAAAGTTTTCTATATTTGCACCTTCTGTTGTTAAACTTTAGGAAATCATGTCATTAACTTCATATGTGCAGTGTAAATATTAAGGACATGACGTCCTTAACGCCATGTGTGCAGTGTAAATGTTAAGGACATAATGTCCTTAACTTGTATTTGCACATTCTGTTGTTAAACTTTAGGACCTCATGTCCTTAACTTCATATGTGCAGTTTAATTGTTAAGGACGTGGTATCCTTAACTTCATGTGTGCAGTATAAATATTAAGGACATAGTGTCCTTAACTTTACGAGTGTTGTGTAAATATTAAGGAAATGGTGTCCTTAACTTCATGAATGCTATGTAAATATTAAGGACAAAGTGTCATGTATTTGCATTTTTCGTTGTTAAACTTTAGGAAATCATGTCCTTAACTTCATATGTGCAGTGTAAATGTTAAGGACATGGCGTCCTTAACTTCATGTATGCAGTGTAAATGTTAAGGACACCGTGTCCTTAATATTTACACAGCACTCATGAAGAAAAGGTAACAACGTCTTTTCGTATTAATTTTAATATAGTGGCTATTTTTATTCAACATTAAAAATACTAGATAAAAACTAAATACCATGTTAAAAAGTGGTTATCCCACGCCATTTTTACTCGAAAATAGATAATGCAAAAATGGATAAATTTTTTTACCCGGCCCATATTTAACCGGCAGATAATATGGATATAATAAGATAATATAAATATTTATATTATCCATGACTTCTAGAATATGATTATATATGGTAAAATCATTTCGTATTAAATACTCGAATAATATAGAATTTTGGCATTCATAGCGTGCCGTTACAGATTCATCTATGGCCCCCATAATTGTCATTTAAGAGTGGCTTGATCCTACCACCTTGTTTCCTTGGTGCAGCTATAAATAGTGACTTCAACAATCTTTGTAAGAGATGAATTTTCTAACAAACTTATGCTATACATTATTCTAAGTTCAATAATACTTTATTTCCTATCTATTGATATTCTTAATACTGTGCTTCCAGAACCAAGCTATTTGCTGTCTTATATCGATTTTAACGCTAAGTCTTACATTTTATTTAATTTATTTATCATTTTGGGATCAAATCGATTTGCTTGTCTATAAACCACGTTATAAATTCAACTGTACCGTTTTACGGATAAACAATTTGACGCCCACCGTGGTTTGTCTTAAAAGTCATTTGAAATTACATATTGGAATCTTAAAGAATAAGGTAGCCATTCAATTATCTGAGACGACCTTTTATTGGTTTTACCGTCAACACATTTCTGAATGGAATCGTGAAGCTTCTTTTCAACGTTTTCCATAACCCAGTTAAGAAGATCATCCGCTGGAACACTTGCTTCCTTTGCATATCCTTCGAGAACCTTAGGTAAGAATAGAGATGGCAAACAGTGCGGGTGCGGGCGGATTTTACCTTAACTCGCAAAATTTCAATTCGTCCCGTCCCGCCCCGCAATGCATTTTCACCTACATCCATTCACCCCGCATCCACATTCGCGTTATCCACCCCGCAAAAGTTTCCTTTTTTTTTTTTCCAATTTGTCTTATTTTTATTTTTGTCTTTTCAATTATGTTTATATATGTCATTGCTAATGTGAAAGTTTCTATCAGAATCCAGTGGCAAACCAAGGTAGTCATATTTTGAATATGTATAACTAGGGAATAACTATAAATCCTACTGAATGATATTAGTATGTCATTCTAATACACAATTCAGATTGTACAATGTAATGAGATCATATACCTGAACATAGCTTAAAACAAATGAATTATATAGTTAAAAGTGAGACTTTGGAGCAGTAAATAAAATATAAAACAAGCAGCTTTTCTTCTTAGTGATGCAATTAGCAGAAGCATTCATATTTACAATAAACCGAATAAATGTCTACTATGATTCAATTTAAAAAACTAATCAATTTGAGACTACAATGATCCAATTTGGAGGAGGACGAAATTATAAGTCCAATACTGAAAAACAATTAGTGATCGATAGCAGAAAAGTTGTACTGTTTCGAAAATTTAAATCTTAACCCGCACCCGCAAAAAGCTGAATTTGTTGTCATGTTGACCCACCTCGCACCCGCATATGTTTAAACCCACACCGTCCCGCATATGTATAAACACGCACCGCCATCCGCACCGCCCCATTGCTATCCCTAGGTAAGAATACTCCTTTTTGACTTCTTTACGACAATATTTGCCTGTAGAAACTCTTTCTTGTTGCTTCTAATTCCTCCACAATATTTAAGGTTGTGTACACTTTCAACATAGGAATGGAAAAAGCGCCAGTGCAAATACCAAACAAAACAAGGGGCTGGAACTCTTGAAGGGCGAATTTTGAACTGATGAGTTGCTTTTCTTCTCCAGATCTTTTCCGTATAGCATTTGACAGAATTGTCTCCAACCATCGTTCAATCTGATGAGTACGCAGGCCAAAAATTGATAGTTCAATGGCATTGGCACTTATGATCTGGCCACCAACATTGTAAGCAGCCTTGTGATACAATGCCAACCTCCTAATCTGTTTAGTTCTTTGTTTCTTAGACAGTTGCGTAATTGAGTTGACCCTTGCATCTATTACTAATCTGTTTCTTAGCGAAAAATCGTAAAAACTGGCAGATAACGATGTCAAAATCGCACACAACATTGAGACCCAAGAAAATCTGCCTCAACATGAAGATTCAATCAGTGATATCCGCAATGAGGAGGATGTAGCCACGCTGGTTCATGGCGGGCAATATCCACAACACGTTCGGGAGGCAACTCTTGATGTTTCTGAAGACGAGCACGTTGCGGAAACAGTGAGAATACTGAGGGAACAATAAAAGGCTATTATGAGCATCTCTCGCGACACGATCAGGCCATGATAGATTTGAGACAAACGTTGTCGGGTACTTCCAACAACGTAAATGGAAGAGGTCCAGTTCCTCCTGGTGCTCCCGCAAACCAAATAATACAAAGGGTTGATAACAATACCCCGAGGGGTGAGGTTGGCTTCGATGGGGCCGAGGGGAACAACAGCGAATCTAGTAACAATAATGGAAATGATCACTTTAAAACCGAACTCATGCGGTTTATGAGGGAAATAAACGCCCGAATGGATCAAATCCCGGGCACGCCTCCAGTGTTGAAAGGACCAGACTCAAAGAAATACACCCAACTATCGTTCAAATCGAGCGCGACACCAGATTTAATCCTGAAGCGGTTCAAAATTCCAAACGTGCCAAAATATGATAGGACTTCGAATCCTTAGGAGCACATCACCACCTACACAACGGCGGTGAAAGAAAACGACTTAACTCCGCACGAAATTGAGTCAGTCTTGCTGAAGACGTTCGGGGAGACCCTCAAGAAGGGGGCCCTGACATGGTTAGTCACTTCTACCCGAGCACTCAATAGATTCATTTGAGATGCTCGCATATTCTTTTATCAAGGCCCATGCCGGGGTTAGGAAGGTGCTGGCCTGAAAGGCCGATATATTCAGAATTGCTACGAGAGTTTGTGACCAGATTTCATAAGGAAAGGATGCTGCTACTGGCCGTACCAGTTGAATGGGAGGCTGAGACATTTACTAAGGGGCTGAACCCGATGAGGTCTGAGAATGGGCAGATGTCCACAACCGCTACGAATCAAAGATAAGAATAGAGGATGACCAGGTCGGTTTTGCGGCATCAACCAAGGGTCGGGATCGAGAAAAGAATAAGGAAAAGTTGAAGGATGATTTCGACACAAATCAACGGTCTTCTAAATGCCGGTTTTTGCCCTGCGAAAGGGCCGAAGGACGTGACAGAGGTTTCTAGTCGGGGAACAGGTTCGCTACCAATAGGAGAGTGAACCATGGTTGGAATAACAGATCGTTGCAGGACAAAGAGATATCGGGCTCCCGGGATTCCACCTACCCCAGATTTTTCGAGTATAATTTCAATGTCAGCGTGGTGGAACTGGTATCGGTGATGAGGAACATTAAGGAAGCACAGTTCTCTAGGACAATGACATCTAATCCTAGTTAGAGGGATCCTAATTTATGGCGTAAGTATCATGGGACTAACGGCCACCAGATTGGGGTCTGCCAACATTTGCGCAAGGAGGTGGCGACATTGTTGAAAAACGGTCATCTCAGAGAGTTCTTAAGCGACCGGGCTAAAATTAACTACGACCACAACCAGGATAACGTAGAACCCTCGAAGACAGGAGAAGATCCTCCTCGTAACGATCAACATGATTTTCGGTGGGAATGCGATTAATGGTGAAACCTTTTCAGCAACAAAAAAGACAAAGGTAACGGTGAGCCAGAGCAAAAGACTCCGGGAAGTCGTCGTGGATGATATCACTTTCACGAAGAAGGACACCGACAGACCCCTACTACCGCACAATGATGTCGTGGTAATTTCTCTTAATGTTTTAGATTTTAAAATTAAACGTGTTTTGGTGTACCTAGGGAGTTCAGCCAATAATATCCAATGGAGAGTGCTGGACCAAGCCAAGCTAACCGGAAACATCATTCCGACCGCAAAACTCTTCGTCGGGTTCAACTTAGCAAGTATGACAACCCGAGGAGAGATCCTGTTGCCCACAAACGCCGAAGGGGTCATGCAGACGACCCTGTTTGAAGTACTAGACGACAATATGGGCTACAAAATTGTTCTTAGAAGACCATGGCTATACGAGATGAATGTTGTTCCATCAACATACCATCAACTTCTGAAATTCCAAACTCCAGTGGGAATTAAATAAATAAGAGGAGATCAACCGGCGGCAAGGGAGATGAACGCGATCTCGGTTTCCAGTAGTAAAGGGAAGGAACATGCGGCATAACAATTACAGTAATTGATGCCTATACCGAGTCAAATAAAGTCGACAAAGGGGAGGAGCCGTCAGAATCCTATCAGGTACCAAGATATTTTCAAGTACCAAAAGAAACAGACGCAACCAAATCCACAGTGGCAGAAATCGAACAAGTCACATTGTTCGAGAAGTTATTAGAGAGGAAGTTCCACTTAGGCAAATGATTAAACCCTGAACTCAGGTCATAATTTATAAAATTTCTTAAATTTAATGTTGATTGTTTTGCGTGGTCGCGTGCGGATATGACAAGTATTCCACTAGAGGTAGACGTGCACAAGTTAAGCCCTGAACCTAACATCCCTCCGGTAAGGCAGAAGAAATGCCATATTGCCGAGGTCAGAAACAAGTTTGTCAAAGAAGAGGTAACTCGATTGCTTGATATCGGTTCAATCCGGGAGGTAAAATATCTCGACTTACTAGCTAACGTAGTAGTAGTTCCAAAAAAGAATAATAAGTTTTACATGTGCGTAGATTATAAGGATCTGTATAAGGCGTGCCCAAAAGACTCGTTCCCATTGCCAAACATTGATAAAATGATTGATGCGACGGGCGGACACGAGTTGATGAGTTTCCTAGATGCCTATTCCGGGTACAACCAAATCAAAATGAACCCGGAGGATCAGGAAAAGACTTTGTTCATAATGAACTTTGGCATGTATTGCTATAATGTGATGCCTTTCATGCTTAAGAACGCCGGAGCCACATACCAGAGGCTTGTGAACAAAATGTTCAAAAATCAAATAGGGAAAATAATGGAAGTTTACATAGATGATATACTGGTTAAGTCTTTGAATGTAGTTGATCATCTGAAGCACCTCCAAGAAACCTTTGACATCCTGAGGAAACATAACATGAAGCTTAACACCGAAAAATGTGCATTCGGGGTCAGCTCCGGTGAGTTCTTAGGTTTCCTGGTGTCACAAAGAGGGATCGAATTCTATTTCGGTAAAATTTAATCCATCAAGGACAATACCGACCAGCTGTCTAATGTGAAAGAGGTCCGGAGGTTAACTGGAAGAGTGGCCGCTTTAACCAGGTTCATATCCTGATCTTCAGAAAAATGCCATCACTTCTTCTCACTTCTGAAAAAGAAGAACAACTTCGAATAGACTTCGGAATACCAACAGGACTTGAAACATTTGAAAAGGTATTTATCGAGCCCTCTATTACTATCGAAACCGAAGGAAGGCAAACAATTGCTAATTTACTCAGTGGTCTCGGTAAATGCCGTTTTAGTCCGTGAAGATGAAGGTACGCAATCTCCTATCTATTATGTTAGTAAAATTTTAACGGGAGCGAAAACTTGATACCCACACCTCGAAAACTTGGCCTTAGCTCTCGTAGTCACCGCTCGAAAGCTTAGACCTTATTTTCAATGCCACCCGATAGCCATGATGACAACCTTTCCCCAGCGGAATATCCTTTACAAACCTGAATTGTCATGTCGACTGGCCAAGTGGGCAGTCGAAATGAGTGAATTTGACATAGAATATAAACCGAGGAATGCAATCAAATCTCAAGTTTTGGCCGACTTCATGGCCGATTTCAATCCCGTACTACTACCTTTGGCCACCAAAGAAGCGGTGATGGTGTTAGAAACAACATCAGGGGTCTGGACCTTGTTCACAGATGAAGCTTCCAACGTGAAAGGGTCTGGGCTCGGGGTAGTACTAATTACGCCTTCGGGAGAAACCCTGAGGAAGGCCATACAAACTGTTCCCTTGACTAACAATGAAGCCGAGTATGAGGCTTTGATTGCAGGACCTGAACTGGCCCGGGGACTACACTCCGAGGTCATTGAAATCAAATGCAATTCCCACCTGGTAGTAAATCAGGTATACGGGATCTTCGACACCAAAAAGGAACGCATGCAACAATATGTAATGAAAGTCCAGACTCTGCTCGCACGGTTCAGGGAGTGGTCAATCACCCACATCCCGAGAGAAGAAAACGCAAAAGCAGACGCACTGGTCAATATTACCCATCCACAGAAATGAAAGGATCAAACTCCGGTACGGTCGTACAGCTCATGCATTCGGTATTGGATGTGGACTGTTATTATGAAGTAAACACGACAAATGTGGTCTAGGACTAGAGAAATGAGATCATCGACTATCTTGAGCATGACAAACTACCTGAAGATCCAAAGGCATCCTGGGCACTCCACACCAAAGCAGCTCGTTACAGCTTCTGAGGAGGCCAATTGTATAGAAAGTATTTCCAAGGCCCGTTGGCACAATGTTTAGGAGCCTCCGAGGCTAATTACGTCATGAGAGAAGTTCACAAAGGAATCTGTGAAAATCACTCGGGTGCGGACTCATTAGTATTAAAGTTAATTAGGGAAGGATACTACTAGCCCCTGATGGAACAAGATGCTAAGGCATTTGTTCATAAATGCGACAAGTGTCAATGCCACGTGTCGTTAGTGCATCAACTGGCAGAACTATTGTATTCGGTATTGTCGCCTTGGCCATTCATGAAATTGGAGATGGACATAGTCAGTCCGCTACCTCCGGCTCTCGGTAAGGTAAGATTTCTTTTGATTTTAACTGATTACTTATCTAAGTAGGTTGAAGCAAGTCCTTACCAGACCATTGGCGAGTGCGAAGTAGTCGATTTCCTATGGGAGAACATAATTTACAGGTTTGGAATACCAAAGAAAATAGCTTGCGACAACGGGCCACAATTTATAAGCGCAAAGGTCACAAAATTTCGTCAAGACTAGAAAATAAAAAGAATCACATCTTCGCCATACCACCCGAGCACAAACGGCCAAGCAAATTTGACAAATAAGGTGATTATTCAAAATCTCAAAAAGAGATTTGAGGGAGCCAAATGCAAATGTCCCAAAGAGTTACCGGGAGTGCTATGGGCATACCGAACAATGGCCAAGTCAAGCACAAGAGAGACACCTTTCTCTCTCGTATACAGAGCAGAAGCCCTTATCCCGGTAGAAGTGGGAGAACCTACCATGAGATACTTTCGAACAGACAAAGAGACAAATAACGAAGTGCTGCTGGTTAAATTAGAGCTGCTTGACGAACATAGGGACTTGGCGCATATAAGGATGGTGGACCAGAAACAAAGAACAGAAAGATCCAATAATCGAAGGGTCAACCTCCGTTATTTCAAAGTGGGAGACTTGGTTTTAAGAAAGGTGACTCAAAACACCTGAGATCTCAATGCAGCTGGGTCCGATGTTGGAAGGCCCTTACCAGGTTTTGGCTGTCACCGGGAAAGGATCATATGAACTAGAAAATCAAGACAGAGTGAAATTACTGAGCAACTAGAATGTGGCACACCTCAAAATGTACTATTGCTAATGAGCACCGCCTATACTGAAAGTATGTGCTGCAATCTTTTTTCCTTCGTCCAGTGTTTGTCCCAATTGGGTTTTTCAGACAAGGTTTTTAACGAGGCAGCAACGGAAATCATACTACGAAGGAAACTCCATCAGCAGAAACAAGACCTTTAAACGACTAGGCATGGAAATAGCAAACCACTCCGGGATGGTTAGATAGTCTTTGGCTGGATAGCAAAGTTCCTAACGGGAAACAAAGCTTGCTATCAGACCAAAAGGTACCCGACCGTTCACGAGTGCCCCTTTACCACAAGCCACTAGGGTGGTTAGATAATCTTTGGCTCGGTAGCAAAGTTTCTAACGGGAAATGAAGCTTGCTAGACCAAAGATTATCCAAACATTCACTAGTGGAATCTTCAAAGGAGCAAGACTTCCAGTGTTCAAATTCGCACAGGGGGGGGGGGGGGGGGGATGATATAAGAATATGGCAACCTGATTGCCACAAAAACCGGAACTACAAAATCTGGGAATATAAATATAACATCGGGATCGGGGACTGCACGGCTAGCCCCGTAGAAGCAAATTGTACAAATTAGCAACAAGTAATGGCAATTTATTTTCAGCACAACTAATGCTTATGTACTTTTGAAAATGGGAGGAATAAAGTAAAGTCCTTTTATTTTTATCTTGTTTCTTGTCCAAACGATGAATTAATTTTATCATTTGAACGTTAATCAAGTACTTCAAATGCTAGCCGGAATAAATAGGAGACGACCTCTTCAACAACACTGTAAACATAAGAGGGCCCTCTCTTATGATACCCTCATAGTAATGTGTTGGTTCTGGAAGAATTTATGCCCTGAACCCAAATGCTATCGGATACAAATACACCCGAAGCCTTATATAATTCGATGCAAAAAAGTAAACTTTGTGCAATACTTAAACAAAAAGCACTTTTATATAACAAACATGCCAAGCAACACAAATACAAGAGTATAAAATGAAAACAACAAAAGAAAAGGAAAGCAAAAAACTAAACTATTGCATCCCAGAACTCGGGGGAAGAGAAGCATCTGCGCCCCCGGGAGAAGTAGGCAGATCTGCCGCTGACTCGGGATCTTGACATTCATATTATCCTTTTCTAGTTCCTCCTCAGTTCCCGAGAACTCGGAACCAGAACTAGAAGAGTCAGTTGCATCGGGTCTAGTCGGGAGGCACCTTCGGGCAGTTGACTCCAGCTCTCGGGCCTTGGCGATCTCGACATCAAAATCAATAACGCTCGCTTTGGCCTCTTCCAAGGTTTTTCTCCTCATATTATACATAGAATATGTGTACTCAATAGTGATGGGATCTGCTCAGTGCTGGAGCTCTGATTTGAGCCGATCAACCTCGATCGAAAGGCTATCCCGCTCGCACCTTGTGGCCCTAAGGTTGAAATCAAGATCACGGAGAGTGGAGATATGAATTTTATTATGTTCCATGACCTTCTTATACTTCTTATCTATCTGGGAACGCTTCTCCTCAGCAACAGCAACCTCTTCAGCTTGGAGTTCAAAGCTGCCTCCAAATTATTCAATCTCTCAGTTGAGGCAGCCTCGCGCTCGGCAGCAACAAGTACAATATTTCGCACCTCGGCCCATTTAGCCTTGGCTTATTGAAATTGTGTACTTAACTGGGAGACTTCTTGGCTGAGGGACATCACTTCTTGCTCGCTCTGCTTCAACCCAGCCTCCAACTCATTGGCTTCAGCAGCTTGTGCTTCCAGTGCTGGGAGGCGAGCAACAACTTAGTCTTGCTCGGCCAATAGGTGATCCCGCTCAGACGTGAGTGTTTATTTATCGAGGATCAACTTCTGAAGTCCATCAGAAGCAAGGAAGTTAGCTTGCAAAGCAAAAACTCAAATCAGAAATCCTGTAATAACAAGACAAGAAGAAACAGTAAAAGAAAGAGAAACAAATATCATACCGTTGTTGCGTTGTGCATGGCATTATTTATCATACATTCTCCTCAAAGAGAGTGTACTTTCTTTTTATCTTTCTCTAAAGTAGCAGCTTCAGGTAATTGCCGAGTTACACTGGTCGGGACATCAGATGACACTCGGTAAAAACCGAGAGGGAGACTCCTCCTCCTCTAAGGATCTGCATAGGGGGGCAAATAGTTGTGCCCCAAATTCCCATGGTCTGGGGATTGGGGAGGAGGGATGCCCTCCTCTCGGGTGCCTGCAGCCGGTAGGGGTGATGCAGCAGTTGCTGGTGACGAAGGTGTGACCGGTGTAGAAGGAGATGAAGTTGCTGGCATTGTGGGTTGAGAAGGAGCTACGTCAAAGGCAATGCTGGCTATAGGTTGCTCGTCAATCGAAGGTGGAAGAGGACCTGTACTTAGCCTCATAGTACCGGGAGCAGCGACTGGGACTCAAAAATGAGAATTGTCATTCTCCACTAGGTCACACTCTCCCTAGAGTGCTTGGGCACCGTCCTCGGTTGGTGTTATAAGCTCTTCAGATTGAGCATTTTGTTTAGATGATGAAGCTTGTTGTCTCCTATATAGGGAAGCCTCTTCATCACTAGCTTCCCCATCATCATCAATTACCAAAGTGGTTGCGGCAAGCTCGGGCACGACGTTCTTCACCCTTTTATTTTGGCCCTCGGCCGAGGAGGAATGCCGCCTTTTTGGTTGCTTGTTCTCCGGCCGGTGACTCCGAGAGGAAGTACTTGCATCGGAAGTGGATCAGATGGCGCCTGTTTGGGTGAAGGCCTCCTTCAGTTACCTCATAGCCTCTGCGGGATCAACCAAAACATTATCCTCGGGAACAGTAACAGAGCCATGTAGAAGACCTAAATTCAACGGAAAAAGAAGTTAACAAATTTGCTTATACATAAAAATGAGATAAAGACAAGATTAGTTTGGCGAATCAACATACCATGATTTTTGGCCTTCCACCCATATTTAGGGGCCAGTTCTTTCCATTGTCGATTCTCAAACATGGTAATATCTAGAATCTTCTGGACCCACTAGTCCAAGTCTTCAATCCTTAGTGGTGTCCATCGAGTTGTTGAAATAATGAAAATAGAATGATCAGTAATAGCATGAAATAACCTTTTATCAGAGAAAAGACAGACGTTGAACTAACGTGTACGAGTCCATGACTTAGGGAAAGATGGAGTTGTGGTCGGGATGATATCCCTAGTGGCAACAACAACGAACTGCTCCATCCATTCACAGTCGTTGTCGTCATCCATGCTGGTGAGCAAAGCATGGTGGTCACATTTGCTAAAGTTTGTTACTCCCCCACGAAAAATATTGGTGTAGTAGAGGTTCATCATGCAAGCCAAGGAGAGTTCTTCCCCCGTCTCCTGGCACATCCGCTATGGACAGGCTACCGTCTGCCACACAGAGAGGCCCACTTATGCCAAGAAGACTTGGTTTCGGTGGCAGAACTCCAAGATTGCGGCATCGACGACCCCGATCAATAAGAATGGGTCCAAAGTGAAGGGGTATGTGTAAACTTACGTAAACCCCTTCTTTGGGACGGTTACTCACTCCACCGGATCGGGAGCAATGATATTCAGATCATGGCAACCACAATCCTTCTTCACAGCGAGAATTCTAGAAGGATGGATGGAAGAAGGTACACGCCAACAACCCATGTTCGAGAACTTGTAGAAGGAAACTTCTCTTCGAAGTCCTTGGCTGTACTGAGCTTTCTGGGAATAATGGTGCTCATCGTAGAAGGGGCAGCATCATAGGTTCTTTCTTTATTTTTTAGAGAACTTGAGTTCTTGAAGGAGGAGGCCATGGTTAGCAGAAGGTAATAAGAGTTCTTTGAAGAAGAAGATTAAAGAAGAGTGAAAGCAAAAAAGAGTTGAATGCAAAGAAGTTTAAAAACTGTGAAGTGTAAAAGAAGAAGAATATGGCGTATAAGTAAAGGAATAGGCGGCTAAAATCGTGGCCATGATTAACTCGAGAACCGGCGAAAGTATTGCTACATCGCGGAGTGGCGCGTGTTTGGGGCATTAAATGCGGAGACGTGTGCCTAAACAAGCATGAATAACTTTTTAGAAGGGATCAAAAATATTTTTGGCAAGAAAGGTATCTTTACCAACTTCCAGATGACACAAAGATGTACCACCGGAAAGCAGGGGGACTATCTGTATAGGGTAAAATCGGTTCGTATTAGATACTCGAATAATAGAGCGACACTAGGAACCGGAGACAGACGAAAAGCGAGGCAAGTGGAAACCAAGACCGAGGATAGCAGCTTCGGTTGGCACCGGGAAGACCCCGAAGGGAATATTTCTAATGAAGACAAATGAATATTCGCCATCCGATGACATTCAGTGAAGAATATTATTAAATACACAATCCATTATAGAGAATTTTGGAAATCATAGCCTGCCGTTACACATTCCTCAACGACCCCCATAATTGTCATTTAAGAGGGGCTTGATCCTATGACCTTGTTCCCTAGGTGCATCTATAAATAGTGACTTCAACAACTATTGTAAGGGACGCATTGTCTGACAAACTTATCCTACATATTATTCTAAGCTAAATAATACTTTATTTCTTATAATTGATATTCTTAATACTGCCTTCGGAAGCATTGCTCCTGGAACCAAGCTTTTTGCTGTCTTATCTCGATTTCAACGCTAAGTCTTGCATTTTATTTAATTTATTTATCATTTTGAGATCATATCAATTCGATTGTGTATAAACCACGTTATAAATTCAACTATACCATTTTACGGGTAAACAATGATCATTTTTGGGAGAATTTCTTATCTCCCAAACATGAAAAACCCCCAATATGAGGCTTTAAAAATGTAAAAGTTAAACCCATTAGCTACAAATTTTATAAATTGATAATACGTTTCTTATTCTTATTTGACTTAGGTTTATAAAGTTCATTATCCAACCCATTTTTAATGGATAATATGGGTGAATAACTATTTGTTTTAACCATTTTGCCATCACTATTCATACATATTACATTCCAAAAGAAAATTGTGAAGAAGAAAGGGTGTGTTTGGTATGAAGAAAAATATTTTCGTGGAAAGTATTTTTGTCATTTATTTTCCCATGTTTGGTTGGAGTAGAGGTAGCAGAAGGGCTAGAGGTAGGCCTAAGAAGTCTTTAGGAGAGGTAATTAGGCGGGACATGGTGCAGCTAGAGCTGACTGAGGACATGGCGCTAGATAGGAGGGTGTGGAGGTTAAAGATTAAGGTAGAAGGCTAGTAGGCAGTCGAACATTTCTCTTTGTCTTAATCTGTTCGCTAGCATTAGTGTTAATATGATATCCTTTATTCATGGATTGCCATTACTACCTAGAATTTAACTGTTTTCTTGGCTTCTATCTTTTTTATCTTGTTGTTATTTCTACTTGTTGCCGTTACTTTGTTTTATCATTTTGCCAGGTGAGGGTCAATCGAAAACAACATCGTTGCGCTTCTAGGGTAGGACTAAGGCTGCGTACATCTTACCCTCCACATATCCTACTTGTGAAATATTATTGAGTTTATTATTGTTGTTGTTGTTGGTTGGAGTAGAAAACGTTTTTCCAGAAATATGTTTTAGAATTTGGCTAATGAGTAAATTATATATTTTTTTAAAATATAACTCAGACAAACACTATGGGACACGAAATGGGTGAGGCGGGAGGAAGGGGTAAGGGAGGTGTAGGATGGCCGAGGAGGTGAGGGTGGAAGGGTGGGGTGCAGTGGGTTGGTGGGGTAGGATGAGAGGGTAGGGGTGGATTGGGGTTGGTGGGATGGGGTAGTAGGGGTGATGGGGTGGGGTTTAGGGGTGGGCTGGTAGGGATTGGTGTGATGGAAAAAGTTGAAAAAGAGTTTTGGAGAACGTTTTTCCTCCTTTTGGTAGGGAAAATATTTTTCTCCTATTGAAGGAAAATGAGTCAATGAAAAAAATACTTTTTAAAATATTTAGGCCAACCAAACATGAAAAAATTAAAATTCATACCAACATACAGAAAGATTATTTTATATCTATAGGCCTCCTTCCTAAAAACGTAAAGTTGATAATAAAATTGTATTATATCGCTAACTGAACTGTAAAATTATTCATCTAATCCACTTTTTTTAGTGATTATCATGAATGTAGTTTTTTTCTTCTATGATGAGTAAATATTTCCTTCATCTCATTTTATGTGATACATTTTGACTGAATACAAAATTTAAGAGGAAAAAAACTTTTAAAACTTATGATCTAAAATAAATTATAAATATTTATGTGGATATAAATTATCTCAATAAAATTTATAAAATTAAATTATTTTTAAATATAGAATATATTATTTGGACAAGCTAAAAACAATTGTCGTGTAAATTGGGACACCAAAATATTAAATTTGATTAAACGTTTATATCGGAACAAGTTAACTTTATTAATTGATTTTAATATTAGAAACTGGAAAAATTAGTTATTATTATTTTGTCATTAATGATAAATAAGTTAAAACTATTGTTACAAAAAATTAATAATAAGAGAGTATGTGCAATATTACAAATCTAAAGGAAGAGGAATTTACAAACCAAATTTGAAGAGAGAGCTCTAATATTATCACATTTTTTATTCATTAAGATTTGGCAACCTGGTGGATTTTTATTTATTAAAAGAAGTTTTTTATTCTCATTTTACAAACGTCACCTTGTAATATGACCTCTTTATTTGCAAGTGAAATTCATAACGCCAACACAAGTCTGAGGTTTGGCACCGACATGTGCAAGCTAATAAATGCTGTGGTAGATGGTATTTTGGCAAAAATCATGTACGGCCACTTAAACTTGTCCCGAATTTCCTCTGAGATAACTTATCTAAGGTATGTTCCAATTGAACACTTCATATAACCCAGATTTGTTCCAAATAAACACTTTTTTCTTCTTCTTTTTGTGCTAGAGGCTCATCGTTTGTAACCAAACGCCACTGACGTGTATTAACAACCAATCAAAATGTGTCACAACCCCAATTTCCTTCCGTAGAATGTCGTGATGGCACCTAATCTCTAAGACTAGGTAAGCCTAGCATACATGCATAATTTAACTGAGATAATAATAAACTTTCAAATTAACCAACCACTATCATAAAAAGAACTCCGCAACTCATCAGAACAAAACTCCCAAAATTCGGTGATACCAAGTCACAAGCTCTACAAGAGTATACTGAGCATCTCTATACAACAATATCTATAAGGAGGAAAAATGAAATAGAACTAGATAGAGGGTGACTCCGAGGCTTGCAGATGCCAGATCTACACAAAAAGATGTGCAGAAGCGTAGCATGAGTACACCACAACGGTACCCAATAAGTATCAAGCCTAATCTCGATAGAGTAGTGACGAGGTCAGATTAAGACCCAACTGGAAAAAATAAGAAAACTAAACAGGTATATGACAGTGTGATGATGATAAACAATGGAAATGAAAAAATCAAGAAATATACCATGAATAGCTACACTGAACTAAGGCAATAAAGACATCACGGAAGAAAACAAGGAATAATATGCCAAGAAAAGAATGCAAAAAAAAATGCAAGTGATGTAATACAAAGGTATCGACAATAATTGCTACCAAGGTACCGTCTCTTAGTCTCGTTTCACACAAACAAATCACAATCTTTCCTTATATCACCGCGGGAGCCTTGCATTTAGTTTTGAAAATTATTTTTTCGGAAATAGCTTTCTGCGTTTTAGCCCACCTTATCACACCGCGTGGGTTGAAGTAGTTCCCTTACGAGCAACACGCGTATCAAGCCCACCTTATCTCACCGCATGCGTTTCAACTTCAATCCTTATACCACCGTATGCGTATCAATATCACAACGTATCACAAATCGCACCTCAAGTGCCCAATATCACAACTTGCAAAAGAAGTCAACAATAATAGTGTTTCCACAATAAATAGCTTATGGCTTAACCATAATATGTACAAGAGTCTCAACAATAGCAATTGAAAGTGAATAACTCAACAAGAATAGTATTTCAACAAATTTACCACTTTGCCTCAATGTGGATCACGACCTTTATAACTTCAACACCAAATTCAACAACAAGATATTCCAAGAAATAATAACTTCAAGTAAGGAACTCAATGATTAAATAATGAACAAGAAATAGAGAGAACAATAACTTCAACTAAACATGTAAAGATAATTAGCAAGTAAGAGATAAGATAACTATTAACGATATCAAGTAAAGCATGTGAAGATGGACTAATAATTATGAATATAACATGTTATGGCAATTCAATTAAATGCATGAAAAGAATCTTCGTAGCTAAAACCGGTCAATTACCATATTTAGCCCATGTACATACTCGTCACCTTGCGTACACGGCTACCACATATCACAATTAACACAAAACAATACCAATCCTAAGAGGTAATTCCCCCACACAAAGTTAGGCAAGACACTTACCTCAAAAACAGGCTAACTCAATCCACTAGTAAGCCTTTCCCGCGATTATCCAACTCCGAACGGCACGAATCTAGCCAAAATAACTTCATACCATAAATAAAAACTATATGAAACTATTCCGAACAATAAAGTTACAATCTCTAAAGAGAAACAAAAAGACAACTCAAAAGGTCAACCCCGGGCTCGCATCTCGGTACCCAACCAAACTTATAAAATTTAAACACTCATTCAATAATGAGTCCAACCATATAAGAATTACTCAAATCCGACTTCAAATAGCCTTTCAAATCCCCATAATGTAGTCTAAGAAGTTTCACAATTGTTCCCCAAATTTTCCAACTCAAATTACTAATTAGATGACAAAAATAATTCATGTATAATAGCCAATTCCGAGTTAGAATCACTTACCCCAATGATTTCTTTGAAAATCCCTCAAACTATCATCACAAACCGAGCTCTCTAGGTCCAAAAGATGAAAAATGAGATAAAACCCTCGAACACCTGCTTTTCTGCCCAATGGTATCCGCTTCTGCCGTCAAACACTTGCACCTGCGACCCCGCACCTGCAGAAAAATCCATCGCAGGTAATTCCGCTTCTGCAGATAAAATCGCGCACCTACGCGTCTGCTCCTGCGGAACCTAGGCGCACCTGCGTACTCACACTTGCATAGGGCCTCCGCTTCTAGGACCCCAGGCCTGGCTAGCCGTTTCTGCATCTGCAATGACCATGGCGCACCTGTGTGTCCACACCTACGGCCAAACCCTCTACATGTGCAATGACACCAAAACATCAGCAGTTTCAGCAAATCAACCTAAGTCCAAAATGATCCGATTTCATTCTGATTCATACCCGGGGACCCCGTTCGAATATGCCAACAAGTTCCAAAATATATAACAGACCTACTAGAGTCCAAAAATCACATCAAACAACATCGATTCTACGAATCACAACCCAATTCAAGCCTATTGAAACTATGAACATCTGCCTCCCAAAACTAACACCGAATCATACCAAAATAACTCCGATTGACCTCAAATTTTGCACATAAGGTATAAATGACATGATGGACCTATTCCAACTTACGGAATCAGAATCCGACCCCGATATTAATAAAGTTAACTTCTGGTCAAACTTCTCAACCTTCCAAACCTTCAACTTCCTAACTTTTGCCAATTCAAGCCGAAACGGCATACGGACCTCCAAATCAATATTCGAACACACTCCTGTGTCCAAAATTATCATACAGAGCTATTGGGGAAATCAAACCTCCATTCCACAGTCGTCTACACAAAAGTCAAACTACAGTCATCTCTTTCAACTTAAACTTTTAACTTTGGGTCTAAGTATCCCATTTCACTCTAAAATCACCCGAACGAAAACTAAACACCCTCGACAAGTCACATAACCATAATATAATATAGAGGAGGTAATAAATAGGGGAACATGACTAAAATACTCAAAACAACCGACCGAGTCATTACAAAATATAAAAGCTGTATTATTTTTTTCCATAGTGACTATTTAATTTTAAAAAGTTAATAGTATCGGATAAAAACAACAAAAAGCCCTAGTGCCTTGTTAAACTTAACTCCCATTTACCCCTTTCTCTCTCTGGCGAATTAGAAGGAAAAGCAAAGAAGAAAACTTGAAGAAACATTTGGTGATTCTTGGAAGCTTATGCAGAATATACTTATTGTAAGTATCATTTTCTCTCATTGATAAAAAATAATTATTCAAATATGTCTAAAACTTTAGGGTTTTTTGCTTCATGATTTGGGGATTAGGGTTTGAGAATATTCTTTTAATATTCTATATCCCTTTTGATTTTATTAAAATATGTTTAATTTTGAGACACGTTCTGTCACTTCTCTAATCCCCTGTTTTGTTTTTATTCAGCTTTGATTCAAATGTCGGTGAAAATTATATTCAAAAAAATGCACCATGGGGTATACTTTTTCGAGATTCCTGTCCCCACTTATGGTTGTGAGAATGAACTAGCAGGTATGTATATGGACAAGGACCACTTTTCTATTACATAGCTGGAATTTTATACTAAAGAAATAGGGTATGTGACTGTCGAGGGCTTTTATTATCAGAATAGCGAGACCAAACAATTTCACTTGGTGGAGTAGGACCTACACATATTAGACCTAATAAAGAACTTAAACCATGGGGACAACTTTGAAATATGGGTTAAACATGTTGTTGACCAGACTTTAATTATAGATAGTGAGGGACTTACTGGCTACCTAACTGGAGAGAATGAAACTTTGTTATTAAATAACAGAGATGGTGAGGTATTTAACCTATAAGAAGTTGTTGTAGAAGCTGTAGTTCAAAGATTGGGAGGTAATTGCATTGGTAAGTTAGATGTAGAAAGTCATATTTCAGAGGTGGAGAGTAGTGATTCAGCTCTGGAAGATATACATGAAGAGGATGACTCATATGTATATGAGCAGTTGAGAACTCTTAGACAAGATAAAAGAAACAAAAACAGAAAAAAAGCTCATGTTAGAGAAGATATACATGTTGGAGAGGCCGGTGGTATAGATGGAGGATTTGAGGATATTGGGGTAGACAAGGCTAACAAATACGCTGGAAAATTTGGGGGGGGGGGGGGGGGGGGGGGGGGGGAGGGGGGGAGATAAAGACAATATCAATAGCTCTTAATGTTGGAGTGATGATAGCAGGGAGGAACTATATGTAGAAGGCATTAGAGAAGTAGATTTACCCTCTAGGAGGAGAAGAAAAAGAGTAATATATGATGAAGCTTGTGAGGTGGCTGTATTTGAGCTTGGTATGGTATTTGAGAGTGTAACACAATTTAGAAAGGTTGTGGCAGATTATGTTGATGAGTATAGGAGGCATATTAAATTAAGACCTAATGAGCCTCATAGGGTAAGGGTTAAGTGTAAAATAAATATATATAAATGGTTATAGGCTGCTTCTTTGGATAGAGACTGGTGATTGTAGAGTCATTAACTATCATCTTGTACATAAAAGCATTCCTACAAACAAAAATAACCTTTACACTTCTAAGCTTATTGTCACAAAGTTCAAGGATAAGATAGTTTCCCAGCCATATATAAGGCTTTGGGAAATTCAAGAGTTGGTTGGAGACAAGTTGAGGTTTTAAATTGGTAGGACTGTGTGTCAGAAAGCAAAACATAAAGTTTTGAAGGAAAATATGGGTGATTGGAAGCTGGAATTCTCCAGGTTATGTGATTATGGAGACATCATGAAGCAAACTAATCCAGGAAGCTCATGCTGGGTTAAAATTGATAGAGAGACTGCGCCTTGGAAGAATTTGTTTGTATATTTCTATGTATGCTTTGAAGCCTTCAAGAAAGGATGGTTAGATGCGTGTAGGAAAATTACAGGATTTGATGGTTGTTTTCTTAAGGGAGCTTGTGGAGGTCAACTTATTGATGCTATTGGAAGGAATGGAAACAATCAAATGTTCCATATTGCTTTGGCAGTTGTGGATCAAGGAACAAAACATAACTGGAGTTGTTTCTTAGAATATTTGATTGATGAGTTAAATATGGGCACTGGTGAATGTTTGACTGTAATGTCAGATATGCAAAAGGTAATCTTTTTGCTCTTCTAAACTTTCTAATTTTCTTTTAATTATATTCTCCTAAACTTTCTATTCTCCTATTGATTACATTATTTTAAACTTTCTAATCTTCTAAGTACTTTATTTTGTAGGGACTTGTTCATGAACAGACATGTGGATATGATCAATTTTGCTAAAACATGGATTAAAGATATTTCTCCTATGGCAAGAACAATACTAGAGGAAAATAAAGAGTACTCTAAGAAGTGTAAAGTCACGTGGAATGCACAAGTTGGTTTTGAAATTCTAGATAATGGATATAGGTTTAGGGTTTATGTGGGGAACAAGACTTGTGATTGTAGGTTATGGCAGTTAAGAGGTATTCCTTGCCCTCATGCAGTTTGTGCTTATTATAAATTAAACTTAGATCCTGGTGAGCATGTAGAACATTAGTATATGAGTGATATATTTCTTAAGTCCTATAATTAATATATTCAACCTATCTCCAATCTAAAGATGTAACGTGAAAGCTCAAATCCATCAATAGAGCCTCCACTGCCAAAGGCAAAGCCAAGCAAACCTAAAAAGTGTAGAAGAAAGGCAAAAAATAAGCCAAAAAAGAAGTATGGAAAGCTATCAAAGAAGAGTGTCAAAATAACTTGTTCAAAATGCAAAACTACTGGCCACAATAGAATAGTATGTCAAACAGGAGTAAGTTTACACATTCTATCTACATTCATTTTTATTTCTCATTGTTCTTTTTGTATGTCTTGCATGTTCTTTTATGTGTCGTAGTCTGGACTTGAAGATTCTTCACAGCCTAGAGAATCAAATAACCAACCAACCAACACAATCAAGCTCTGTTTGTGAAGACATTGCAGCTGTTAGAAGAGGTAACCAAAGTAGAGGGTGCTGGGAAAGGCAGAGGGGATGGAAGCAGAAGAGGTAATGGAAGAGGAACCCCATTTATAAGTCCAAGAGATGCTTCATCTAGTCATACTAGGGGTTTTAATTCTGCTGAAGTTGCTGCTGCAACTGGAGGAAACAAAAGGCTTAGAAGTGTTAGGTTTGGTAATATGGAACAATATCGATGTCTAGGGATGATATTAATTTAGGTCTTTTTGTCGATGTATTGATGCTGCAAACTTATGAAGCAATTGTGCTTTTGTTACCATTTTGTTGGAGTTGCAGCAGTACATTTGAGCTCAATTGAGAGTAGTTTAATGGTAATTCTTATTGGTATATGAGCTTGTAATTATGATGTTTCATTTTATTTCATGATAAAAGACTTAATTAAAGAGCATAGGAGCTGAGCCATGTCGGGAATCAAGAATTGTGGATGTAAAGATTCCAGCTTTGGATGGTCACAAAAACATTCAATTGTCAACAAAGGATACTCAAGAGTTTCTATGTACCCACCAGCGAAGACCACAATCATGTAATCACTAATTTTATTACCAAAGAAATACTGAAAGAGACTTCTAACAGAAAGAACTAAAAGAACAACATGGATGCCATCTTTAGCCAAATCGATACATTTAACAATTTCATTGCCTTCGATTTTTGGATCAGCAGAAAAATCAAACAATCCTGCAATTCCCACAATCTCAGAAATCAGCAACTGTAGTGAATGATTACCTGAAGAATATAAGAGATGCAGTATATAAAGAATTCATTATAAACAAGAAAATTGACTTTACAATGTTCTAAAAGGTTCTTTGTGTATTACAGATTCTTGCAAAAATAGTAGCAGCCTCTAAAACTACATAAATGTCTGGGAGAAAATATGCCACGACCCCAATTTCCTTCCATAGGATGTTGTGATGGAACCTAGTCTCTACGACTAGGTAAGCCTAACAATTTGCGAAAAAACTAAATATAAAACTGAACTCCAATCTCAACACATGATATATATATATATATATATATATATATATATATATATATATATATATATATAGAAACTGCGATTTTAAATAATTACAACTCCCAAAACCCGATAGAAATAAGTCACAAGCTTTAAAGAGAAAGTAGTAAGTGTCTCTATACAGCAGAGTCTAAAGCGAATAAGGAAAACAACATAATAAGGATAGAGGGGGACTCTGAAGTTTGTGGACGCTGGCAGATATACCTTGAAGTCTCCACATACAGTCTAACTCACTGGTATCTAGTTTGGTAGGAAGAAGCTGGATATGCACAAAACGATGTGCAGAAGTATAGTATGAGTACACCACAATGGTACCTAGTAAGTGCTATGCCTAACCTTGGTAGAGTAGTGACGAAGTCACGTCAGGACCCTATTGGTTTAAAAGATAAGCAAGGCAGAAAATAACAGCACAGCAAATAGAGGTAAACAACATAGGCACTCTCGAGGTATCGGCTCGTAACCGAAAAGTAAATGCTCAACAAGGGGATCTCCCGAGGTACCGCCTCGTAGTCCCAAAAGTAAATATGCACGACAGGGGATCTCCTGAAGTACCGCCTCGTAGTCCCAAAAGTAAATATGTACGACAGGGGATCTCCTGAAGTACCGCCTTGTAGTCCCAAATAAAATAAGCAAGATAGAAGGATTTCCTGAGGTACTGCCTCGTTGTCCCAAAGTAAATATGCAAGATAGGGGGATCTCCCGAGGTATTGCCTCGTAGTCCCAACGTAAATATGCAACTCATAAATTCTGGGACCACAAATTTACGGCAAGGAATCCTACAGATAAAAACCGAATACAATAATCAAGGAAAAAGGTAATTCAACTAAGCATGTTGCATGAATTTCAAGTAAGGTTAAGACACGTAGACATGCGATACTAGGTTAAACATGACAGCTACACATGCTAAGGCAACTCGGTTAAGGAATTTAAAAGAAATCTACTCATCAAGAATCGGAATTTCCACAATTAGCCCGCGTATGCACTCGTCACCTCGCGTACACGGATCTCACATATCACAAATTGTTACAACAGTACCAAATTCTAAGGGGAGGTTTTCCACATAAGGTTAGACAAGTCACTTATATCAAATCTCGCTCAATCAATTGATAAAGATGCCTTTTCCTCGATTTTCCGTCTCCGAATGGCCCTAATCTAACCAAAAGCAATTACATATCATGAATACAACTATAAGAAACTAATTTAAATCATAAATCTACCACTTTAGCAAAGAATCGACAAATCGCTTCAAAAGGTCGACTTGGGCCCACATCTCAGAATTGGGTAAAAGTCACAAAATGAGAACACCCATTCGATATCGAGTTCACTCATACCAAAATTATCAAAATCCGACACCAAGTCGCCACTCAAATTTTCAAATTAAACTCTCTAAATCCTTAGCCTCAAACTCCCAAATTTCACCTTAAACACACACATTCTAGGTGGAGAAACAAGATTATTGATCAAGAATGAGTACAAGATACTTACCTCAAAAAATCCCTCAAAAAATCTCTAAAACATTGCCAAGACCAGAGCTCAAAATGTCCAAAAATAATAACAATCATGAATCCTTGATTTAGTATAGTCTGCCCAGGCTTTTCACTTTTGCGGTCAAAAATCCACTTCTTCGGTGAAGTCTCCGCATCTGCGGAGTTCACTTAAACTCCCAGATTCCGCACTTGCGTGCAAACATTCGCATCTATGGAAGCGCTTCTGCGGTCCCTCGTCAGCTTCTGCGAAAGCCTTGGCCATCCTATCTCCCTCACTCACTCCGCTTATGCGATCACCCTTCCGCAGAAACGGCTCCGCTTCTGCGGTTTTCACGTCGCATCTGCGACCACTAACCATCTTCCTCCCCCCACATCTGTGATTCGAAGCTTGCTTATGCGAGACTGCACCTGCGGCCAACCCCACCGCAGGTGCGAAGACAACAGAACCAGCCCAGCAGTAGAAATCCTCCAAGTCCAAAAATGATTTGATGATGACCTGAATTGCACCCGAGGCCCTCGAAACCTCAACCAAAAATACCAACAAGTCCTAAAACATCATACAAACTTAGTCGAGTATTTAAATCACATCAAAAAATGCTAAAAATATGAATTGCACATCGATTTAAGCGTAATGAACTTTAAAACTTCAAACTTATACATCCCACATCGAAACCTATCAAATCAAGTTCGATTGACCTCAAATTCTGCACACAGGTCATAATTGACATTCCAGACCTACTCTAACTTCCAGAACCGAAATCCGACCTTGATATCAAAAAGTCCACTCCCATTCAAACTTGCCAAAAATCATCCAATTTTCCACTTTCGCCAATCGACGCTACAATGATCTACGTACCTCCAATTTAACATCCGAACACAATCCTAAGACCAAAATCACCTTACGGAGCTATAATGGCCGTCAAAACTTTATTCCATAGTCGTCTTCAAACAATTCAAACAACGGTCGATTCCTACGATTTAAACTTCTATTTTAGGGACTATGTGTCCCATTTCACTCTGAAACCAAAAACAAACCCTCCCGACAAGTCAGGTAACCATAAAATGAAATAGAGGGAGCAATAAATAGGGGTTCGGGGCTAATACTCTTAGAACGACCAGCCAGGTTGTTACTTCCCCCCCCCCCTAAAACAAATATTCATCCTCGAACGAGTATAGAGACATACCTGGAGTGGTGAAAAGATGAGGATAACGGCTGCGCATATCATGCTCGGTCTCCCATGTCGCCTCCTCGACCGGATGACCCCTCCACCGAACCTTCACAAAAGCTATGTTCTTTGATCTCAACTTTCAAACCCGCTTGTCCAAAATGGCCACAGGATCCTCAACATAGGATAGATCCTTGTCCAACCGGACTGAGCTAAAGTCTAACACATGACACAGATCGCCTTAATATATCCGGAGCATGGAAACATGGAATACCGGATGAACCGCAGAGAGTCTAGGTGGTAGTGCAAGTATGTAATCCACTTCTCCAACCCTCTCAAGGATCTTAAAAGGCCCGATATGCCTAGGGCTCAACTTGCCCTTCTTTCCGAACCTCATAACACCCTTCATGGGCGAAACCCGGAGCAAGACCCACTCCCCAACCATGAATGCAACGTCGCGAACTTTCTAATCCGCATAACTCTTCTGCCTAGACTGGGATGTATGAAGTCGATCCTGAATTAATTTAACTTTTTCCAAGGCATCCTGAACCAAGTCTGTACCCAATAGCCTAGCCTCGCCCATCCCAAAATCCATCACACACGCACGAAGCATATCCTCCAATATCTGAATAGTGCGCTCGGACTGTTTGTCCCTCTGAGGGTGAAATGATCTACTCAACTCCACCCGAGTATCCAACTCATGCTGCACGGCTCTACAGAACCGTGATGTAAACTGTGTACCCCGGTCAGAGATGATAGATACCGGTACGCCATGAAGCCTGACAATCTCGCGAATGTAAACCTGAGCGAGCTGCTCTGAAAAGTAGGTAGTAACCACAGGAATGAAATGAGCTAACTTGGTCAATCTATCCATAATCACCCAAACAACATCGAACTCCCTCGGAGTCTATGGGAGCCCAACAACGAAATCTATAGTGATTCGCTCTTATTTCCACTTTGGAATCTCTAACTTCTGAAGCAATCCACTCTGTCATTGATGCTCATACTTCACCTGCGGACAATTTAGGCACCAAGCTACATATTCCACTATGTTTTTCTTCATCCGCCTCCACCATAAGTGCTGCCTCAAGTCCTGATACATCTTTGCGGCACCTGTATGAATGGAGTACAACGAACTATCAGCCTCCTGGAGAATCAACTCATGCAAACAATCTACATTGGGCATACATAGCCTGCCCTGTATCCATAGTACACCATCATCTCCAATAGTGACATCCTTGGCATCACCGTGCTGAACTGTGTCCTTAAGGACTAGCAGATGGGGGCCATCATACTGGCGCTCTCTGATACGATCATAAAGAGAAGACTGAGAAACCACAAAAGCCAATACTCGACTCATCTTAGAAATATCCAATCTCACAAGCTGGTTGGCTAAGGCCTGAACATCCAATGACATAGACCTCTCTACTACTGGTAGATATGCTAAACTCCTCAAACGCTCTGCCCGATGACTCAAAGCATCGACCACCATATTGACCTTCCCGGGATGATAGAGAATGAAGATATCATAGTCCAACTCCAACCATCTCCGCTGCCGGAATCTAAGATCCTTCTATTTAAATAAATATTTTAGACTCCGGTGATCGGTGAAGACCTCACAAGGGACACCATACAAATAGTGTTGCCAGATTTTCAAGGCATGCACAATAGCCGCTAACTCGAGGCCGTGGACATGATAGTTCTTCTCATGCACCTTCATCTATCTAGACGTGTAGGCAATTGCCCTACCATCCTGCATCAACACCGTGCCTAGACCAATGCACGATGCATCACAATACACTCTATAGGACCTCGATCCTGTAGGCAACACTTACACTAGGGCTGTAGTCAAAGCAGTCTTGAGCTTTTGAAAGCTCTCCTCACAATCCTCGGTCCACCTGAACAGAGCGCCCTTATGGGTCAATCTAGTCATAGGTGTTGTAATAGACGAGAAACCCTCTACAAATCGACGGTAATACCCTACTAAGCCAAGAAAACTCCAAATCTCCGTAGTTGAGGATGGTCTGGGACAACTCTGCACTGCTTTAATCTTCTTCGGGTCTACCTTGATCCCCTCACTTGATAATACATGACCCAAAAATGCCACTGACTCTAGCCAGAATTTACATTTCGAAAATTTTGCATACTACTTCTTTTTCTTCAAGGTCTGAAGCACAGTCCTCAGGTGCTACTCATGATCCTCCCGACTACGGGAGTACACCAAAATGCCATGAATAAACACAATGATGAAAGAGTCAAGATAAGGCTAAAATACACTGTTCATCAAGTGCATAAATGTTGCTGGGGCCTTGGTCAGCCTAAAAGACATCACGAGGAACTTGTAATGACCATGCCAAGTCCTTAAAGCAGTCTTCGAGCAATCTGGCTCCCGAATCTTTAACTGATGGTAGCCTAAATGCAAGTCAATCTTATAGAACACTCTGGCACCCTGAAGTTGATCAAATAAATCATCAATACGTGGCAATAGATACATGTTTTTCACTGTAACCTTGTTCAACTGGCAATAATCGATACACATTCGCATAAAACCATCCTTCTTATTCACAAACAAGATAGGATCACCCCAAGGCGACAAACTGGGCCGAATAAAGCCCTTATCAAGCAACTCTTGTAGCTATTACTTTAATTGTTTCAACTATGTTGGGGCCATCCGATAAGGTGGAATAGAAATGGGCTGAGTGTCTGATAACAAATCAATGCCAAAGTCAATATCCCTGTCGGGAGGCATGCCAGGAAGATCCACCGAGAATACATCTAAATAGTCCCTCACTAGCGGAACAGACTCGACGATAGAAGTATCAACACTAACATACCTTTCATAGGCCAGATACGCATCGCACCCCTTCTCAACCATTCGCTGAGCCTTAAGAAACAAGACAACCCTACTAAGAACATGATCTAAGGGAGCTCTACACTCTAGCCGTGGTAGACCTGGCATCGACAACGTCACCATCTTAGCATGACAATCAAGGACAACGTGATAGGGCGACAACCAATCCATGCCCAAAATAACATAAAAATCCACCATGATGAGCAATAATAAATCGGCTCTGGTCTCAAAACCACTAACACCAATCAAACACGAACGATACACACGGTCAACAACAATAGCATCACCCACGGATGTAGACACATAGACAAGTGAACTCAGAGAATCACGGGATACACCCAAATACAGAGCAAATAAAGATAACACATAGGAATAAGTGGAGCATGGATCAAATAAGACTGATGCATCTCTATGACAAACCAAAACAATACTGTGATAACAGAATCTGATGCAACTGCCTCCGTCCTAGCAGGAAGGGCATAATATCTGACATGGCCTCCGCTTCGAGAGTGATATCTACATGACTGACTTCCACCTCTAGCTGGCTGTGAGATGGGGTAGTAGCTGGTCCTAAAAAATCTATGGAGGTGTACCCCTCCTAAATCTGAGGCAATCCCTCACCACATGGCGAGTGTCACCACACTAAAAACAAGCTCTCGGAGGACGTGAATGCTGTGACTATCTCGGGCCTGATCGACTAGACTGACCACTAAAATCACCCTGTACAGGAGGCACACTAGACACTGGCAATGCATAATAAGGATCTTGGGGCCTAGTAGTGGCCGGAGCACTACTGGCGGCTGGAAGTGCTGAATGGATGGAATGACCCATATAACCCTTGCCCTGACGAGCTGTAGCTGGAGCACGAGTACTACTATAAGCGCCAGACTCTTGAGACCTCTTGGCCTCTCTCTTCTCTCAATCCCGAATCAGCATGCCCTCTAACCTCCTAGCAAAACCTACTACCTGCTGGTACGTAATATCCATCTCCAACTCTCTGGCTATGCTCAATCGGATAGTGGGGTTGAGCCCCTCAATAAACCGATGAACCCGCTCTCGAACTGTAACACCCTATATTTTTGTACATAAAAATGCATCGTAAGCAAACTAATGTAGGACCAAAAATGAG
>AWOL01S0013313.1:20353-30615 GCA_000715115.1 Nicotiana otophora | reverse complement strand
TCATGGGGTGGGGCACATGCAGCTAGAGGTCTCCCTAGAGGAGGAGGCAGATTAGGTGGTGGTTATGCTAGATTATATGCTATTCCTACTAGACCGNGAGAGGTTGGGGCCGTGGTAGAGGTCAGGGCCATGGCAGAGGCCAAGGTGCAGCAAGCACAACATCTAGAGCAGCACTTCTAGATCCACCAGTTGCTCCAGCTGAGGAGTGGATTATGGATATAGATGAGCAGGTGGGACCAGCTCAGGCACCATCTATGCCTATCGTGATTCCAGGCATTCAAGAGGTGTTTGCAATGTCCTTGCTTAGGTGGTTTCTGCTAAGGGCGCACCTGCCACTTCTCAGACCGGGGGAGGAACTCATTTCCCCATCGCCCGGGGGTACGACCAGTCTAGCCGGTTGCAGCTGCTCATGCCCATATGAGTTTTATTATGAACAACGAGGAGCATAAGAGATTAGAGAGATTTGGGACACTCCATCCTCCATCATTCATTAAAACTAAGTTAGAGGATGCTCAAGATTCCTTGGATAGGTGCCAGTGAATTCTTCGTACACCAGGTATTCTGGAGACCAGTGGGGTCTCATTTACTACCTTTCAGCTGACCGAGGCAGCCTTCAGATGGTTGGAGGCTTATGAGAGGAGCAGAACAATTGGTACAACACTACTTTCATGGCATGAGTTCTAAATTCTCCTTTTGGAGAAGTTTGTGTCATAGACCCGTAGAGAGGAATGGCGCAGGCCGTTCGAACAACTCTGTCAGGATGACATGTCGGTTACCCAATATTAGACGAGGTTTTCAGACTTGGCTCGTCATGCAGTCTAGTTGGTTCCCACTGAGAGGAAAATGATTAGGAGGTTCATTAATGGCCTCAACCAGCAGTTTCATTTTGTTACGACTCTAGTGAATGTAGCAGGTCCTAAGTTCGACGAGGTGGTCGATAGTGCTCGACAGCTAGAAATGGTCCGTACTCAAAAGTGTGCGGAAAGGTAGGCCAAGAGGTCTCGTGGTCCGAGTAATTCCGACGGTGTTCCTTTTGGGGGACAGTCCTATTATTCCTTATAGGCCCGATCAGATGGCTCGTTCGGCTCATCGTCGTGCATCAGCTAGCCATAGTTCATATAGTACTCGACCGAGTCAGTCATCTCTTAGTGCACTTCTCGCTCAGAGTTCATCTCGTGCACCATCAGTGCAATGTTCATCTATACCAGGTTATTCTGGTAGTTATTCTAGTTCTCGAGGTCCACCTTAGTACTTGCCGACATTGTTTGAGAAGGGTTATTTTGAGTGTTTAGATTCGAGTCTTATGAAGAGACATTGTCCCCACCTTTCGCAAGGTCCAGTTGAGCAAAGGTGTTAGGCTGTGGCTCCTGCACCAGTTATTCCACCACCCGCCGAGCCATCATGGGGTGGGGCACATGCAGCTAGAGGTCTCCCTAGAGGAGGAGGCAGATTAGGTGGTGGTTATGCTAGATTATATGCTATTCCTACTAGACCGCATGCAGTTGCCTCAAAAATGGTAATCACATGTATTGTCTAAGTATGCCACCAGGATGCTTCTTTATTATTTGACCCTAGTTCCATATATTCGTATGTATCGTCATATTTTGCTCGTTGTTTGGAATTGCCCCATGAGTCCTTAGTCTCACCTGTTCATCTATCTATGCCGGTAGGCAATATTATTATTGTGGACCGTGTGTATCAACCATGTGTGGTAAGCATTAAGGGATTGGAGACCAGCGTTGATATTTTATTGCTTAGTATAGTCGATTTTGATATTATCTTGGGTATGGATTAGTTGTATCCATGTCATATTATTCTAGATTGTCACGCTAAGACTGTGACATTGTCAATGCCAGGGTTTCCAAGGATCGAGTGGAGAGGTTCTCCAGAATTTCTCCCCAGCAGGGTAATTTCTTATTTAAAGGCCCAATGAATAGTTGGGAAGGGGTGTTTATCATATTTGGCCTTTGTGAGATATGTTGATGCAGACACTCATACTATTCATTCTATTATGGTAGTGCGAGACTTTCCAGATGTGTTTCCTGCAGAGCTTTCGAGCATGCCACCCGATACGGATATTGATTTCGGTATTGACTTGGTGTCGAACACTCATCCTATTTCTATTCCTCCATATCATATGACACTAGCAGAGTTAAAAGAATGGAAAGAGTAGCTTCAGGAACTTCTTGATAAGGGATTTAGGCACGCCGACACACCCATCACCTAGCATGTGCATCACCTCCAAACCAATCACATAACACGTAGTTTCGGCAATGTATACCCTAAGAATCAAGTTTAGAAGTGTCACTTACCTCAAACCGTGTAATTCTTCCTTCCAATATGACCTTGCCTCGCGAATCGGCCTCTGAACACCTCAAATCTAGTCATAATTATTCCATACAATCAACACAAATTATAGGAATTAATTCCATATGAAAATACAAATTTTCTAATAAAATCCGAAATTCCACTAAAAATTTGCCAGTGGGGCCCATGTCTTGGAACCTGACAAAAGTCACAAAATATGAACGTCCATCCAACCACGAGCCCAAACATAAATATTTTACCAAATTCCGACACTAACTCGTCCCTCAAATCTTCAATTTAACCTTAAGAGTTTTCACAATTGTTTTCCAACTTAAAACACCAATTAAATGTTAAAATAACTATAGATTCAGATAATTTGACCAAAATTGAGTTAAGAACACTTACCCCAAATCTTCCCTTGAAAATCTCCCAAAATTCACCTCCCCTAGCTCCATATCGTCAAAAATAGAGTCTCATTTTTAGAACTTAAGTTGTGCTGCCCAGTCATTTCCTCTATATGATCGTGGGCTAACCCACACGATCGTGAAGAACAATGTTCCCCTACCAAACTTTTACCTTACGCAAGCACGAATCTCTTCACGCGATCACGAAGCACAGCTTCCTCCACCATACGCAATGGCGGACAGCCACACGTGACCGTATAGCACAACGCGTAACTTTTCCAGTTTCCTCTATCACACTATGCAAACTCAGCTCAATCCATGCATTCGCGTAGTATTGCTGGCCAACAGCTTCACGATCGCGGACTTACCTATGCGATCGCGAACCTTCTCACGCCATCGCTTAGAAGGAAACCAGACAATGCACCAGAAAACCATTAGCAAAACTCCAAGTCCAAAATTCGATTAGTTAACCATCCGAAACCCACCTGAGGCCCCCGGGACCTCAACTAAATATACAAACAAGTACTAAAATATCATTCGAACTTAGTCGAAGCCTTAAATCACATCAAAACAATGCTATGAATACAAATCATACCCCAATTCAAGCCTAATGAAAACTAACAAATTCCAACTTCTACATTTGATGCCGAAACCTATCAATTCAAATCCGATTGACCTCAAATTTTGCACACAAGTCATAAATGAGATAACAGACCTATTTAAATTTCCTGAATTAGATTTTGACCCTGGTATCAAAAAGTCAATGTAGGTCTTGTAAAAGTTTCCTAATGATTTAAGATTTTAAAGTGCGCCAACGGTATTTGGGAATAACGTATTTGAGTGTTAAATGATACCTATGGGATAGAGCCACATCATTTTGAATGGATAGTGGATGTTTAATGTGTGTTGGACCATATTAAGGAGTTTTATCAATGGAAAGAAGTTGTGTGGAACAAGTTGGATACATTAAGTGGAAACGACATTTCAATTGGCACAAGACCCAACTTCAAATGAATATAACTCACTCCATATAATGACTTAGGTGGTGATCTACCTATCACATTTAATTCCTTTGAGTCTAGTTTCCAAGGCATCAAACTGTTTGTCATTTGGATAATTATAAAGAAGGTTATGGCCATTTTACTAGAACTATGTCATATGAGCGCACAGATATGCGGCCGCACATATCTGGGAGTTTCTGCCTTGTGTGCGTGACTAAATGCACAGTCGCGCATGTAGGAGCCTGTTAAATAACCCCATGACCGGGTAGAGAGAGTGGTTAAGTCATTTCTTGAGCTAAAACCTGATATGTTAGAGAGAAGTGAGAGTGTTCTAGATAGAGGAAGTAGATAAAGTATTTTGTTCATCAAGATCTTGTTCAAGCCTTGAAATCCAACAAGGAAATCTCACAAGATCTTCACTCAAGAGCTAAGATTCAAACCCCTAGTCTTCAATTTCGAGTTTGGGGGTAAACGATGGGTGATTGAGAGTATGATTCTTGGGTGTAAGAGAATTAATTATACATGTTTGTACCAATAAGGTTTGTGGGAGGATTGTTGAGCTAAAATAAGTAAAGATTGGGTTGAGGAGTAAAGGAAATCTTGTAGAAGATCCTTGTAGCCAAATTTGCACACCTAGTGTTTTATAGAATGCTCAAATGAGCTGAAACCATGAATATCTTCCTAATTTGTGTTCAGTTTTGTTATGTCTCAAGATAGATTGGGATTGCTAGAATTTTTGTAACGTCGTAGTAATTTAAGGAAAGCTCAAAGTGAGGTATGTTGGCTACGCTACTCTCTTAGAATTGAATTCCATGACGTTCCTATAAGTTTCAACTATGGTTGTCTCAAGTTCTTTATCCTATGTTCCTAGGTGTCCCTAATAAATTTGATTGTCCCGAATAAGCAAAGTGTCGAAACTTATGTATTCAAAACGTGTTCCGAATGTTCCTATCATATTATGTTATCCTTCGGGAATGTGTTCAAGAATGATATGTGCATTAAAATGTTATGGCTTTGAGCCGTGTTTCAAATGAAAGTTATGATACCAACATGTGTGAGAAAAACTCGATAGGCTTAAGACTCATAATTACTCATATGTGTACCTGAAGTTTTGATTGGAAATGCCTTGTTGTTGATAATCTATAAATATGCTTGAAAGTGAAAGAAGTGAGTTGAAGATATAAAGTGTGGCCATTGTGCCAAGAATGAAAGTTATACTTATGGCCAATGGTGCCAATTAAATGAAATGATGTGAGAAAGGGTATGAAATTAGCCTTGATTAAACTATTCCGAATTGACTTCGAAGACAGATTTGCCTAAAAGCTTATGTACTCAAGTCATGCCCAAATGTGGATGTTTTAACTAATGCTATTTATTAGTATTTTCAAAATGTTTTGCCTTCTTACATATTCGCGAGTGGAAATTGTGTATTGCCCTTTTTGGGGAAAAGTAATTCAAGAATAAATGGTGTCTTACTTGTTTATGATTTTAACTTGTTCTTCGATTGTCAATCATTTGACTCAATTTCATGGAAAAAAATCTATTGTGCTTAAATTCCTCATTTTTAATGAACTTAAAGTTGTGATTTCCAGAATATAATATATGTTGATATTTATGATGACGATCCATGAAAGGATAGAAACGAAGGTGTGGAATATGAAATACGGTCGTTGTGCCATGAATGAAGAATCATATGTATGGCCAAGTAAGCCAATGAGATAATGATGTTGTAAAAGGATTAAAATGCCAATGAAGCTATAAATGGCTTGAAAGGTTATGATGTAAATGCATTTGTATTTTTTTTTCCAATGTATGCAAATCAAAAAAGTGTTTTTGGGAGTATTGATAGTCACCGAGGAAGGGTAGATTGAAATAACCTAACCCCGAAACTACACGTGCCGGTTTAGGAGTGGATTGTGATCATTCCCCTTATTTGGGATGGGATTGATATGATATAATTATTCCCCTTCTTTGGGATAAGATTGATGTGATGACATTATTCCCCTTAATTGGGATGAAATGATTGATAGAAAAGGATGATGTCGATCCACATGGCATTGGGATGAGATGGCCTAGCCGATTTGGTCGGGATCGGACACCATTCCACACACATGGTGGTGATTTTGCTGGAAATTGTAATTGAAATTTTGATTGTTGTTGATGTCTCTAATGAGATGGCCTAGCCGATCGTGTCGTGATCGGAGTCCGTGCTAAAAGTACGGTGGTATTGGTATTGAGAGTGATAGTGGTTGATGTCTCTAATGAGATGGCCTAGCCGATCGGGTCATGATCGGACTCCGTGCTAAAAGTACAGTGGATTGGGATTGTGAACATTGGTATTGTGAATGGTGATATTGTGAACAGTGGTATACCGGCGCTACATATCTCCCAACAAAAAATAATATTATCTTCGTATTTTTGAAATTAATATGTTTTAACTCGGAAATAGGATATCATTGATTGTTGATTGTTGTTTCAATGGTTTTCCATTTTATGTTGGCATTCTGTTTTGAAAGAAGACAGTTAGCTTTACATACTAGTACTATTCCATATGTACTAACGTCCTTTTTGTCGGGGGCGCTGCATCTTCAATGGATGCAGGTGGTACATCAGCGGGCAACTTTGGTACTCGTTAGCAGTCACTCTCTATTCAGTAGGTTTTGGTGAGCCCTACTCTATTCCGGGCCTGATGTCATTTGAGTTGTAGATTGTCCTTTAAGGTATAGCCTGCGCCTTGTTGCCGGCACTTCCATACTACTCTTCTATTGTACTTAGAGGCTCCGTAGTTAGGTTGTAGGTGGTGTTTGATATGGGGAATTGAACTAGAAATGTTGGTATTTGGCAAACATGTTTTTCATTATATCTATAAACTTGTAATAATTTGGAAATTATGAATGAAGCTACTAATAGAAACGAAATGAGAGTTGTTAATGAAATCTTTTTAGTGCTTGATTAATGGAGTGCATCCCCTCTTTATTCATGGGTGAGTTTTGGTAGAAGAAAATCTAATAGGCTTGCTCGGCCAGGTTCACTTGGTTGAGTGTCGGTTGCGCTCCCCGAGTTTGGGGCGTGACAAACTTGGTATCAGAGCCTAAGGTTTTAAAGTATCCTAGGATGTCTCGGAGCCGTGTCTAGTAGAGTCCTTCTTGTCGGTGTGTTGTCGACCACATATATAATGAGGAGGCTACTTGGACATTTAGGAATTTCACCCTTGTTTAGTATTCCAGATTATGCGGTAAAGCTCAAAATAGGAAGCTACATTCTTCGTCATGTCTCATTTTCTATATGATTAACCCACGGGTTCAAGGCAACGAAGAGCAAATGATAGAACCAGTTACGAGGGGAAGTATCATTGTTCCTATTAATGTCACTGCACCACCAGATTATGTGGTGAGAGCGCCTAAGATATGAATGAGGATTATTGGCATCAATAAGCCGTAATGTTTGATACGAAAGAAGAGCCACTAGGGTTTATGTTGCATGATTCGTGAAATATGTTATGGTTGTGGAAAGAGGTGGCACGAGAATAACAAATTCCCTTAGGTTGGATACACCCATCCCGTTCTGCCCGATATGCGGGCGGGAACATTTTTTGTCATGTTGTGAGTATGATCAGAAGCGTGTTAGGGGTGGTAGATTTGGGAAATTCCAAAAGTCCATACAATGAGTTGTTGCAGAGATTGTTAATACCATCACGTGGTCCTGGAGGAAGGATGGGGGGAATGTTTATGACGTATGCAAAAAGGGTAAATATCAGGTCAGTGGGGCGAGTCAGTTTAGTGGACCTCATCCCCGTTGCATGAAGTATAGGTGATGTCATTCAAGGGTATGTCACTATGGTACCAATGTATGTTACGGATGTGGAGTCGAGGGGAATCTGTTAAGGCACCGCCCCGTCAATCTAAAGTCTTTAAGAAAGTCACTCCTTACTACATCATTATGAACACGCATATTTTTTCCGTGTTGTATATGTACATCAATATTGAAGAGCCTTCATAAACATGGTCTTAACAAGAAGCTGAATCAAAAAACATTGCTTGTACTTACTAACTAAACGAGATGCATTATTCATAAAGCCACTCTATCACAAATTCTCTTATTTACAACGTCGTGAGGAATTGAGTTCTATAACGATTTCCTTGAAATAGTTATAACCCAAGGTTAATACTTCCCATTGCTTCCTTAAATTCTCAACAAAGAACTATACCTGATGAATTTCTTACAAGAATCTTTTGATTCAAATGGATAATATATGCTTACTTATGCTTATGCATGCACCGTCATAAAGTTTACCTATGTGGTATCAAATCTAATGTGTAGCAGCCTATTGTGGAGATCCTTCTTGAGCCACTCTTTTCTCTCCTGTGTATGTGGATCCTATTGTTTGAACAATAACTTCACTCGTTTTTGAATATTATCATGAATCCTTTTCACTATCTAGTAACATGAGAGCATATCTCAGCACCTATCATATGTGTAAATGTCAATTGAAATGGGTCACTTGTCCGTATAAAAGTTTCTTGGGAAATTTGAGATTTTCACAAATTCGTCATAGGAAGATCTTTTTGTTTGCCCATATCGGTATGACTTTCATGTCCACTTAGATCATGCCTCAGTGAGTAACTCACTTTGTTCCTAGTATTTTAGTTGCAAATGAAGTGGCTTGGTATTGCAGCTTGAGAGTTGTTATGGAAAAACATGTCTAGCTGATAGCAAAGTGTTCATTCTCTCTAACCAATACATGATTTCATCCCAAAATTGAGATGTCCAAGCTACATGGTTTCACTTGTGTGTGGTTGAAAGTTAAGCAGCCTTACCACGACTTTTCCCTCCCCAATTCAGGTGGATGTTTCAGGTTCTGGCACAAATGATCAGTATATTGAAGGGTTAAGCTGTCAGAATGATAATAATCTCACAAGTGTTCAACCTTCTTTTCAACCTCGTGGGCTTGTGTCATAGATTCCTTGTGTCCAATACAGTTAAGCGCGTAATGCAACTATATGTATTTTGAAACCCATATCACATTCAGGGTGCCAGAATATTCTCCTTTCGAGATAAACTGATTTTCCCTACATTCCAAGAGGCAACTGGTATCACGTACTTGGCTATTTCTCTTTGAGGCCTACTATTGCTGAATAAGGCATATATGGAATGAAATAATTGTTCATGTCCTTTTCATGACTCTTAGTCTTCCAAGAATAACTGACGCGAATGTTTTTATCCTCCCGACCATGCCTGCCATATGTCACATGTCTAAAATGACTCATTTCTTTAAAATCTCAGAATCATGAACATGGTCCCTACATTATCAATGCCTACTAGGCGTTTCTATGCATCATTTGTCGAATCAATGATGCCATCGTAATGATTAACCATGTCAGTACTATTGGTAGTAACTTTCATGTCTCTTAGTATATAACCTCCTGAAATGTCCTGCTCAGCACATTGACGGATTGTTGAAATATTTCAGCCAAATCTCGCACCTCGTTGTTCCTAGTTATAGTAACCTATAGGGGTTGACGATTCAAACATGTCAAAGAAGAAGCATCACCGCGTGATCAAATATATTGGATAGGAAATTTTCTGATCATATTCGTGCTACCACATCTTAGAGTAATTGTTGGAGGTCGCCAAAGGTTTCGTTTGGGAGTTCGGCGTAGGAATTTAGAGTTGAAGAAATTGAATGGGTTATTCTCAAGATTTTGTCTATGAATATATTGGGTGAATTGTTAATGAAGGTAAAGTATGTGTAGTCACATTAGGCCTATGGAATATTGAAGGAAATAGATCAAACAATGAGTATGATGTTTTCTCATTGTTGCCTCTATGTACCTGATGCATCATGTATCTAGGTTCCATAAGGTTGTTGGAATTCCTTTGCATATCGTTCCGGTGGAAACTATTGAAGGTGAAGTTAATGGGTAATTGGCTTATAAGAGGTACCTAGTTGTCATCCCTGTTAGGTAAGTCCATAAATTGAGATTAGCCTCCGTCAAAGTAAAGGTGAGAGGGTAAGCGAATCGAAGAAAATGAATTTCATCGAAGTTTGACATTTTGAGATAAAATGTGGTCCAAGCTGTATTACCCCGTATTTATGGACTAGTGCCATACAAGGTACCACACGACCATGATAGTATGATGTATAAAGTTTGTTAAAAATGAGTAGTATTTTATGTAATTTGAGATAATTCTTAATTATGGAGATAATTCGGTAATTATGGATTTTTAGTGGGAGATTAATTGAGCAGTTAAAATCTTTGGATAAGTTTGGTGGAAACATAACGTGGAAGCAAGTGGAAATGGATCAAGACTACATGACGACTCTTTAATTTTAGGTAATTAGGTGGCACATGGAAAATATCCTTAATCATCCTTTGGTGACAATTCATATATGCACATGGCAAACATGTAGAAAGGGAAGTTTATTTTAGTCATCCATACACTTTATTAGTCATGAATACTTGAATTATCACCAGCATATTAGTCATCCTTACACCTTATCTTCAATCCATACCATAATTTCTTTTGGGGGAGTTGTAGAAAGGGAAAA
>AWOL01S0013313.1:4758-17627 GCA_000715115.1 Nicotiana otophora | reverse complement strand
ATAACAACAGGGAGATAGAATAACAAGTACAAGCCTTATTTCAACATTTGGTTCCACAATATCAATCTCAACTTTGAAATAAATACTCAATTATTACCGGAGAATCCGTAAACATTATAAGAACGATAAATTTAACAACACTAGTCGAAACATGTAACAATTAGGCATAGGAAAGACACAATATAAGAAAAACGGGAGAAAACAGGGCAAATATGTAAATTGGCGGCCCATAAGTACTCGTCACCTCACATATACGCCGCTCACATAAATTTCACATAGAAAATAATCTAACGTTCCTAATTCCCTAAACTCAGGGTTAGACACAACACTTACCTTGCTCTGAAGGCCACTTAATTCTCAATCACAACTTTTCCTCTAGAATTCACCTCCAAACCACTCGTATCTATTCAAAAATGACTCAATAATATCAAATATTGCTAAAGGAAACAATTATATTGCATAAATTAAATTTCCCAAATTTTCCTCCAAAAAGTCAAAAATCGACCCCGGACCTGCTTGGTCAAAACTCGAGGTTCGAACAAAAATCCATTTACCCATTCACCCCGAGCCCGGATATATAATTGGTTTTGTAATCCGACCTCAAATTGAGGTCTAAATTCCTAAATTTCCCAAATCCCTAGTTTCTACCTAACCCCAAATTCTACCATGAAAACTCTAAATTTTTAGGTTGATAATTCGTAAAATGTAATGGGTAATTGAAATAAAATGGTTTAGAATCACTTACCAACACGTTGGGGAAGACAATAACTCTTGAAAATCTCCTCTAGCCCGTTTGTTTTTATGAAAGTTGAAAAAATGGCTTATTCCCATTCTTGATTCTATTTTATGCACTGGGCGACAGTGTGCATCGCGTTCGCGAGGCCACTTTCGCGTTCGTGAAGAGTATCGGCTGCCAAGCCTTCGCGTTCGCCAGACCATGCTCGTGTTTGCGATAAAGGATCACTGACTCTCCCCTAGGTATGCCTAACACTACGCGTTCGCGAGAAGCTGGTCACATTCGCGAAGGGTAACGCCTCCATCGCTTCGCGTTCGCGAAGAAGAAAATTCTAGCCAACCAGTTTACTCTTCTCGTTCGCGAGAGTACCTTCGCGAACGCGAAGAAGGGCATGCCAGAACACCTGCTGCAACAAAATACCAGATTTTTCCAAAGTCCAAACATCTGTAGCCTATCCGAAACTCACTCGAGCCCTCGGGGCTTCAAACCAAACATGCACACAAGTCTAAAAACATCATACGAGCATGCTTGCATGATTGAATAGCCAGAATAACACCTATAACTACGAATTTAGCACCAAATCGAATGACATTCTCAAGAACACTTTAAAATTACAATTTTCACAACCGGACGTTCGAAACACGTCAAACCAACTCTGTTTCACACCAAATTTCACAGATAAGTCATAAATTGTATATTGGACCTTTAGGGCTCCGGAACCAAAATATGGACCCGGTATCAACAAGGCCAAACATCGACCAATTCTTAAAAACAATTAATTTTTAGACTTTTCATTTTTCATCCAAAATTCATAACACGAGCTAGGGACCTCTAAATTCGATTGCGAGCGTACGCTCAGGTCCCATAATTCAATACGGACCCACCGGGACCGTCAAAACACAGATTCGGGCACGTTTACCAAAATTATTGACCGAAGTCAACTAAAATCAACTTTTAAGGCAAAAATTCTTATTTTCATCAATTTTCAACATAAACATTTTCCAAAAACATGCCCGGACTGTGCACGCAAATCGAGAAGGGTAAAAATATGATTCTTAGGGCTTAAGAGCGCATAATCGAGTTCTAAAATATAAGATGACATGTTGGATCATCACAAAAAAGGTGAGGGATTTGGCAATTCATAGAGACTACATAATGTAATAGCAATGGGATTTGCAATTCTAAGGGAGCCCGGTATAATGTTTCTCAAGAATATCATATGAATTTTTCCCTACTTCAATCTCGTCGTTACGTGTTTTGTTGCGATTGACGTATGTTATATGGATTGTCAACAGAATCGGCTCAGGTATGTTAAGGCTATCCCTTCTTTCCCTTTGGCGTGATCCAAATGATACAAACGAAACGAGCAGAATACGCAACTTTCATAAATGACTCTATTCATAGAAATACTAGGGGTGTCTATATTCTTGATTCCACATGTGTCTTATTATTATATCTTCTGTTCATGGGTCTCAAAAAACTATGTAGTTGATAAAGTTATCTGAAAGACATATTGATCTTATGACATTCAGAGAAATCTTATTAACGCACTTCTTATGCACTTCATGCATCCATACATGTACATTGACCCATGACCAGATGGTGTTATATACGCGTATATTATATGTATATGGGATATGGGAAAAGGTTATGGCATTATATATGCACCACCACCTGATCAGCTGGTATACGTTGATGATTTGCCCACAGTGGCCGAGATGATATAATGGGATGCCCTCAGAGGCTTGATGATGTTATGAACGCATATACCTATGCATGGTATGCCATTTATATGCATATGCATGACATTATAAATATGAAACGATTCACAGAGATATTCACACTTACATGTTGAGTCTTTTACTCCATGTTTCTCTATGTATTTTATTTACTAATTTTTATTCCTTACATACTCGGTACATTATTTGTACCGACATCCCTCTTGCCTGGGGACGTTGTGTTTCATGGCTGCAAGTCCCGATAGATAGTTTGAGAGTCCTCCAAATAGGATATAAGCTCAGCGGAAGATGTTGGTGCTTTCCATTTGCTCCGGGGTTTCTTATTTGGTGAGTATGATTTAGACATGTATAGATTAGTATGGCGGGGTCCCTGCCCCGACCTTTATGATATTTATGTATTCTTAGAGGTTTGTAGACAGATGTCATATATACGGATACTTGTATGGTCTTGTCGGCCTATGTTTTAATTATATTAAGGATCATGCCGGCCTTATAGGCCCGTACGTTATATGTATAAGTCGGTATATCAGGTTGGCTCACCCTATATTGAGTATTCCCTCATTCTTTATTCTAGTCATCTCATGACAAACTTTTTGGTTCATTTACCTATAATAGTATGATACGAAAAGATACGTTACGTTGGTACTCGATTGAGTAAGGTACCAAGTGCCCATCGTGGCCCATCGGTTTGGGTCGTGACAAAAGTGGTATCAGAGCAGTTCCGTCCTAGGGAGTCTACAAATCGTGTCTAGTAGAGTCTTGTTTATGGGTGTGTTGTGCACCACACTTACAAGCAAGAGGCTATAGGGAATTTAGGACTATCACTTTTTCTTCTTACTCTAGATCGTGTGGTAGAGCTCACTTGTAATAATTCAGACTCCTAAATTCTATTTTATTCGTAATAAGATGATACCTACATCCAAAAGACAGCTGGTAAGAGATTAAATCTGGTTGTTAAAGAGTAGAGTTAGAGGAACTCGATTTTGCATCATGCTTATCATGAATAAATGTGAGGTCTTCAGCAGAACATGTGTTACTAAAACGTGTAAGCTTCTAGATAAGGAGACTTAAGGCATGAATATCTACCCATATGGTGAAAAGTAATGAGAGAATCAGAAGGAAGATACAAGTTTCAACAAGTAAAAGAAGCAAGGTGAAGAAGGGAACAAGGTGCCTAGTTAATGACGATTATCAGGATTTACAACTCAGATAGAGAAATATAAGCCTTTTGAGTTACCTTCAACAATAACAGATGTTTGTACAATCGGCCACACCCATCTCAATTGAGCCCTATAGGAGCTAACAGATATTGTTTAAGAGAAGAACGGGATATCAAGATCCGGCTGGGGTTAGAGTAACCCAAAATTATGGATGGATTGTTTGCATTAGTTGACATTCTAGAAGGATATTGCAAATGTGCTAATAGATCTCCTTGTGAGACACCTAGATGGTGCACTCTAAAATAGTACAGCTTGATATAAGTACTACAAAGATAGGCACTGGAAGCCTGGAAGGGATAAATATTACCTTAGTGTGGCTCCCGTCCCTAGTAGAGAGAGAATGTTAGGCAACCCGAAGAGCTAGTGGATGGATCAAAGGGGAGCTAAAAGCAAAAGGATGTCTTGTTGAAGTTTTCAGAATAAAGTGATAGACAAACATTTTAGCAGGGAAATTAGAAGAGAGTTAATGAAGCATTAACGAGTAAGATGTGATACATGGATGACAACGGTAGATCAAAACAATGACAGTATTACAAAGTCTATAGTCAAGTGAAGGAAAAGACTAGAGGTGATAGGTCTTGAGACAATAAAAGAGTATAGTCCATAACGTCATATCCTCATTTCGAGAAATAAATTCGTGATTGTAACGTGATTACCATAAGGAAAAGTTAGACCCCATAGTAATTCCAATAAGTATGGGCTGGTGAACAATGTAAACTAAACATGAATTAGGGACTGAGTGATTTGAATAATAGTTGGCATCATGACAATTTCAAAGATTGCGTTCCGGCGATAATAGAATGGACGATTGAAGAATATCCTTTAAAGGTCATTCAGGAAGACGATTCCCTAAAGCAAGAATGTGCGCAAAGTTAAGCTTAAGGGACTATGTGTGCCAGTTATAGTAGGCGACACCCTCGTGAGTAAGGAATTTTGTTATCCCTGGTACAGAAGGATTACTGCAAGGCTAGTAAGGGTCATCGATGATATGAAAAGGCGCCAAAGATGAAGAGGTAAAACATCTATAGGTAGATCGTGGTAGCTCTAAATCTTAGTACTCCCCTAAAAGGGGGAATATGGAGTGATGTGGCATTAACTCAGAATTAAGTAGTTTTAGTAACTATGGAATGGTAAAGGGAGAATGTGATACAAATGAGAAAGGGATGAGGTTGCACTCATTCAAATCCTATAGATATGCAACGATTCCGGAACATTATGCAAACATGATGTCAAGGAGAGGAAGTAAGGGTTCCTGCCCGAGATGTTATTAATAGATAAGGAGCCAGTGTGAGACGTAAGTTAAGACAAAGGAAATAACCCAAGAAAAATTACGCAGAATGTTGATATGAGAATGGGTCAACGAATAGTTAGTAGTTGATTTAACAAGAGCCTATTTATGGCTAGATAAGAGTATACAGATAAATCAACATATCATGCAAGATAAACATAGTGAACCAACATGGGAAATTTAGTCTCGCAGGTATGATATCGTGATCCTTGAAAATTATTCAGATAGGAGATGGGGGAGTTAAAGGTACCGTATGATTGTTACAGAAATAAAAGAGAGTGCCACAGGGAATATAGTCAAAATATCAGTTCAGAAGCAACCCTACAAGCACAACGGCGTGAAGGTAAGTAACTAAGGATAATCATAGGCAAGGAAGGACAACAAAACAAATTCCGTCGAGTATATAATGTAATAAGCTAGCAGCTTTACAAGAGTCAGAGGGTCCTCCCTAAGTACTACAATGAAAGACTAGCTGAGGAAATAAGGAAGAAGGCTTCAACTTAAACATAGTAACTTGAAGAGGAGATGGTCTTGTAACAACAGTCTCACAACAACAATGTATGGACTCCATAAGAAAGTGGCAGCTATCGTGGCTAATAAACGGGAAGAAAAAAAAATCAAAAGGTGATATTCAAGATCATATGGGTTGTATGGAATTACAATATGTGTGGGCACTAAGATAAGCCAAATATTCGTGCAACAAGTGGAAAAACGACCAGGAAAAGTAATTGCTTACATTTAAAGAAAGTTGAGAAGGAATAAAAGGAATTATTCAATCAATGATCCAGAGTTAGTTACATTGAGAATCCACTTAAGATTTCGGAGTATTATCCATGCAGCATATATGTTGACAATCATACAAGCTGTAAAAGACTCTGGTATAAGTTAAAAGAAAGAATTGAGTCTAGGTCATAGACAAAGGATTGAATTGTTATAAGATTGTATCATTGATATTCCATAACGCACATGAAAGGCTAAAGTAATAACTAATACCAGGAGTCATAGATCGGAAGATAGCTTAAGCCTACATAAAGGTTGATCAGAAGGAAGAGGAAACTAAAGAGTTACATCAACCAAGTAAATCAGGAGTCTGATTATTCGACCCAGAAAAATATAGAAATCGTGATTGAAAACATTGCAGAATCACTCTTAGTATCAGAAGTACAAGAGTACAACAACCATATTCTATGAAGAGTACCAGCTTCATAAGAAGTCAGTATATGGATGTGAATTATACCTATGTGGAAGGAAGGTCATGAAAGGGATAGAAGATGTGATGCGAGATTTTAAGGTAAGTAAGCTAAAGGTGAACAACATACGAGATACTCATGGGCAGAAGGTTGTGAATAATCTATACTTTAGATAGAGGGCTAGCAGCGTTGAGATTCAGTAACAACGGTGTCATTAGTGGTATATTTTCCAGCCTATGGTTTCTAGGTATTAAGAAGTTTAATTAAGAGAGTAAAGAAGAGTTAGAGATGATGTGATGTCTCGCTTGATGTTCTAGAATGACATAAGAAAGTCTATGATGCAATCAAGTTGAAGGAAGGTTGCGAGTAGTATAAATAGATATGTGTAGGTCGCAAGTTAAGTATGGTAAAGTGACAAGGTTTTTGGAAGACAGGAGTAAGGAAAAAAAAGGCGAGTGAGAAGGTGACGATAATGGATAAGTCCTCGGGATTAAGCCCATGAAAACAAGAGAGCCAATGGTTTCTCTGAGTTATAGAAACCTCAGTAAAGCTTGTATGAACTCAAAGAAGTCTAAGACTAATAGCATTTAAAATNATATTCTATGAAGAGTACCAGCTTCATAAGAAGTCAGTATATGGATGTGAATTATACCTATGTGGAAGGAAGGTCATGAAAGGGATAGAAGATGTGATGCGAGATTTTAAGGTAAGTAAGCTAAAGGTGAACAACATACGAGATACTCATGGGCAGAAGGTTGTGAATAATATATACTTTAGATAGAGGGCTAGCAGCGTTGAGATTCAGTAACAACGGTGTCATTAGTGGTATATTTTCCAGCCTATGGTTTCTAGGTATTAAGAAGTTTAATTAAGAGAGTAAAGAAGAGTTAGAGATGATGTGATGTCTCGCTTGATGTTCTAGAATGACATAAGAAAGTCTATGATGCAATCAAGTTGAAGGAAGGTTGCGAGTAGTATAAATAGATATGTGTAGGTCGCAAGTTAAGTATGGTAAAGTGACAAGGTTTTTGGAAGACAGGAGTAAGGAAAAAAAAGGCGAGTGAGAAGGTGACGATNTAGTGGCAATGTATTACGTAAGAAGTTTCAAGTTATCAGTGGTAAATTGTAGATAAATATTGAGGTGAATCAACAATGGATGGATAAAAGTTACAAAGTATGAGATGAGATCAGGCCATCATTCCTAAGATGAACAGTAATGAGAAAGCATTATAGGACTTAGATTTATTCATATAGCATAAGCAACAAGAGTAACCTATAGTTTGGTAGCAGACCTCAGCAACGATAAATCAAAGTAAGAGTTATGGTATAGTATGACCTACCTAGATGCAGTAAAGTCATATGGATAGATAACTGGGTATATGAAACAAGATATAGCAATAGTTGTAAATTCGACAAAGTAATGAGCGAAGAACTTCAGTACACCTATAGATACCCAGACGGACATCTTGTCAAGTTCTGTATTTGTTCTCAAAGTGGGGCCTAGAGATTGGCTAAAATCTGGAGGGAAGAGTCGCATTGGCGCACATACAAGGAAAAAGTCGTACAGGCAGCATGACAGAAGGTAGCAAAAGTTATGAGATTGGAAGAATTCCGACCACAGGTGGTGGTGTGAGAAAGAGGCCTAAAGGTTGGAATGCCCTGGCCTTTGGATTTATTCACAGAACAGTTTCCTAAATGGAAAGGAGAGTATTAAAGTATTCGCAAGAGCTATGGGTTATGAGAATGATAAAGTGCATCGATCAACATACGAGGACGAATGTTCCAAAGGGGCGAATGATATTACACCATGTAGTATTGTACGTTTGATTTGGCGTAGGATAATTGACATCAGCTCAAGGACAAGATTATTTAGAGGATATAAGTAAATTCAGGAAGGTAAGAGGGTAAGCAAATCAAAGAAAATGAGTTTCATCGAAGTTTGATATTTTGAGATAAAATACGATCCAACCTATAATACCATGTATGTATGGACTAGTGCCATACAATGTACCACGCGACCATTATAGTATGATGTACAAAGCGTGTTAAAAGTGAGTAGTATTTTAAGCAATTTGAGATAATTCTTAATTATGGGGATAATTGGGTAATTATGGATTTTTAGTGGGAGATTAATTAAGTAGTTAAAATCTTTGCATAAGTTTGGTGGAAACATAACGTGGCAACAAGTGGAAATGAATCAAGACTACAGGATGACTCTTTAATTTTAGGTAATTAGGTGGCACATGGACAATGTCCTTGGTCATCCTTTGGTGATGATTCATATATGCACATGGAAAACATGTAGAAAGGGAAGTTTATTTTAGTCATCCTTACACTTTATTAGTCATGAATTCATGAATTATCTTTAGCATATTAGTCATCCTTACACCTTATCTTCAATCCATACCATAATTTCATTTGGGAGAGTTATAGAAAGGGTAAAGGAAAGAACCAAAATGTGAGGGGATTTGGGAATTCATACGAGACTACATAATGTAATAGCAACGAGATTTGCAATTCTAAGGGAGCCCGGTATAACCTTTCTCAAGAATATCATACGGATTTTTCCCTACTTCACTCTCGCCATTACGTGTTTCGTCGTGATTGACGTGTGTTAGATGGATTGTCAAGAGAATCGGCTCAGGTATGTTAAGGCTATCCCTTCTCCCTTTTGTCATGATCCAAATGATACAAATGAAACGAGTAAAATACGCAACTTTCATAAATGGCTTTATTCTTTGAAATACTAGTGGTGTCTATGTTCTTGATTCCCCATGTGTCTTATTATTATATCTTTTGTTCATGGGTATCAGAAACATATGTAGTTCATAAAGTTATCCGAAAGGATATTAATCTTATGACATTCAGAGAAATCTTATTAACGCACTTCTTATGCATTTCATGCATTTATGCATGTACATTGACCCATGACCAGATGGAATAATATACAGGTATATTATATGTATATGGGATATGGGAAAAGGTTATGACGTTTTATATGCACCACCACTTGATCAGTTGGTATACGTTGATGATTTGCCCACAGTGGCCGAGATGATATGATGGGATGCCCTCAGTGGCTTGATGATCTTATGAACACATATACCTATACATGGTATGAAATTTATACACATATGCATGACATTATAAATATGAAATGATTCACATAGGTATTCAGACTTACATGTTGAGTCTTTTACTCCATGTTTCTCTATGTCTTTTATTTACTGATTTTATTCCTTACATACTCGGTACATTATTTGTATTGATGTCCCTTTTGCCTGGGGACGGTGCGTTTCATGCCCGCAGGTCCCGATAGACATGTTGAGAGTCCTCCAAGTAGGATATCAGCTCAGAGGAAGATGTTGGTGTGCTCCATTTGCTCCGGAGTTGCTTATTTGGTCAGTATGATTTGGACATGTATAGATTAGTATGGTGGGGCCTTGTATTGACCTTTATGATATTTATGTACTCTTATAGGCTTATAGACAGATGTCATATATACAGATATTTGTATGGCCTTGTCGGCCTATGTTTTGAGTATATTAAGGATCATGCCAGCCTTATAGGCCCATACGTCAAATGTATAAGTCGGCATATCAGGTTGGGTCACTGTATATTGAGTATTCCCTCATGCTTTAGTCTAGTCATCTCATGACAGCCTTTCTGGTTCATTTACCTATAATACTGTGATACGAAAAGATACGTTACGTTGGTACTCGGTTGAGTAAGGTACTGGGTGCCCGTCGCAGCCCATCGGTTTGGGTCGGGACATTAAGTGTCTGGGGACAGACTCTACTCCTCATTCTAAGATGAATAATCCTAATTGGGGGAGAATGTAAGGCCCCGTAAAAAATTCCTAATGATTTAAGATTTTAAAGTACGCCAATGTTATTTGGGAATAATGTATTTGAGAATTAAAGGAGACCTGTGGGATAGAGACATATCATTTTGAATTGATAATGTATGTTTAAGGTCTGTTGGAACATACTAAGGAGTTTTGTGAATGGCAAGAACATGTATGGAACACATTGGATACATTAAGTGGACGGGATCTTTCAATTGGCACAAGGCCCAAATTCAAATGAATAGAACTCCCTCTATATAATGACAAAGGTGGTGATAGATCTATCAAATTAAATCTCTTTGAGTGTAGTTTCCAATGCATTAAACGGTTCATCATTTGGATATTTCTACAGAAAGTTATGGCCATTTTACTAGACCTATGTCATATGCATGCCCAGTGAGTTTCTGCCTTGTGTGTGCGGCCACTTGCCAAGGTGTGCGGTCGCGCATGTAGGTGCCTATTAAATAACCCCAAGGCTGGGTAGAGAGAGGGTTTAAGTCATTTCTTGAGCTAAAACCTGATAGTTTAGAGAGAAGTGAGAGTGTTCTAGAGAGAGGAAGTAGATGAAGTATTTTGTTCATCAAGATCTTGTTCAAACCTTGAAATCCAACAAGGAAATCTCACAAGATATTCACTCAAGAGGTAAGATTCAAACCCCTAGTCTTCAATTTTGAGTTTGGGGTAAAATATGGAGTCAGATTCTTGGGTATAAGAGTATTAATTACACATGCTTGTACCAATAAGGTTTGTGGAAAGATTGTTGAGCTAAAATAAGTAAAGATTGGGTTGAGGAGAGAAAGAAAACTTGTAGAAAAACCTTGTAGCCAAATTTGCGCACCTAGTGTTTGATAAAATGCTCAAATGAGCTAAAACCATGAATATCTTTCTAATTGGTGTTCAATCTTTTTACGTCTCAAAATAGATTGGGATTGCTAGATGTCACGCCCCGAAACTGGGGAGCGCGGCTGGCGCTTAACCGAGTAAACCCGGACGAGCAAGCCTATTAGATTTTCATCTACCCAGACTCATCCATGAATAATTGGGATACATTTTTCGTTAATCGGACAATAAGATGATCATGTCTGCCATACCAATTTCTTACCATAAATTACATCATTTTAAGATCTCAAAACACACACACCTTCATGGTTCAAAATGGAACAAGTGATTTAATCACAACACAACTTGTTTATCATTCCCAACACCCATATACAACCCATACTTAGTCTACTAAGCCTCTATAAACACCAAAGAGTACAGTGATAGTGCCGGCAAAAAGGCTCCGGCTATACCTAAAAACAGGATAACGCATACTAAACAAAAGATGCACAACCCCAGAATGAGATGGGGCTCACCAAGTCAGCTTGGAAGAATGAGCACTGCAATCACCGGTCAGTATCCTCCGCTGTGGAATAACCTGGATCTATTAAAGATGCAGTGCCCGCAAAAAAAGTGACGTTAATACATGTCGAATAGTACTAGTATGAAAACTAAACACCAATTTAAGAACTCGAAAATATAGTATGAATAGGATGAATCAAGGCGACAATAGAATAGCATAAATACCCGTTTAAACCAAAGCAAGCTCATCAAGTGCTATCATTAACATTTATAGAATTTAAGATGAGATCCTATGTAACCATTTTTACACAAAGCGGTCTCGTCGCCTCACTCCAATATATGCAGGTGGAGGTGTAAGCACAATAGCAAATCTCTACTCAAACGGCCCTGCCGCCGCACCCCAATATATGCAGGTGGAGGTGTAAACACAATACCCATTTTCACACAACGGCCCCGCCACCTCATCCCAATATATGCGGGTGGAAATGCATCAACGATACCAATACCTACACAAAGAGTCCATGCCGCCTAACCCCAATATATATAGGTGGGTGGTGGTGCAACAACAATACCAAAATCATACATAAAGTGGCCTTGCTGCCTCACCCCAATATATGCGGGTGAAGGTGTAATCAAAATCACAATCTCTACACAGTTTGGCAAAATAGTTTTCCACATAAATCACGACTTGGAATCATAACACGTACATACGCAAGCCATAATTTGGAACACATCCTCAATTTATAATACAACATGACAAGAGCATTTCAAACATGAATTGAACTTATATCTTTGTCACAAAACGTATTCGGAATACTCAACTTGTAATAAATATCTTGGAACTTACAAGGATATTGAGGTTCCAATTCTTAAAGAAGAGTTTAGCCAACATACCTCAATTGAGCTTTCTTAAACTCTAAAATATTTCAGAAATCCTAGCAACTTCAATCTATTTTAGAAATATAATAAGTTGAACCAAAATTAGGAAGATGATCATGGTTCTAGCTCATTTGAGCATTTTATCAAACACTAAGTATGCATTAAGGTTTCAATGTCCTTTTATGGAGGATTTCATCATCCCACAACTCATTCCTTACCAGTTTTAGTTCAATAATCCTCCTACACCCATTTGATAACACATGCATGTAAAATAAAAAACTCTCATGCCCAAACATTATCTTGCTAATTACCCATTTTCAGAATCTTACCTCTACGATGAGAAAGGGACCTATAGAGGGAGAGAGTTCCTCAATCAATTGTTTCCCAATCTTACCTAAAATCTTGGAAGAATTAACAAGGGAAGCACACTAGGTCTTCATCCTAGAGGTAAGATAATTCATGGGTATGGGAGTGGATTATTTTGCATACATGATTGATCATGGGATGTAGGGAGATTGTTGAGCTAAAATAATAAACAAGGGGCTGTGGGATGAAGGAATTCTCCATAAAAGGACCTTGAAACCTTAATGTACACCTAGTGCTTGATAAAATGCTCAAATGAGCTAGAA
>AWOL01S0013312.1:0-27655 GCA_000715115.1 Nicotiana otophora | reverse complement strand
AATACTTGTTAACCACTCTTATACACCCTTGTATTGTTTAAGACCAAAAGGATTAACTTCTTACAATCTCAAAGATAATCTCTTCTTGGATTTACGTCGACTAACTTATGGCGTGACCTATGGTATGCGAATATGGGTTGTAACAAGTTGGGTGTCCGTTTCTGCGGTTGTTATTGCGCTTCTACGGTGCCGCAGATGCGGTAGCAGTTGTGCAAGTGCAGTTCTTGGTATATTAAGTTGATGTCGCAGATGTGTGATTTTGCTTGCAAATGCAAGGGCGCAGGTGCGCGTGTGGTCAGCAAATGCAGATATGCTGGGCAGAAGTTATATATTTCGAGGGTTTGTTCATTTATCACATTTTGAGTTGTGGAACTCATATTAGGGTGATTTTGGAGAGTATTGTCACCACATGGATTGGGGTAAGTACTTTCTACTCAGATTTGATGATACTTCATGATTCTATCTTCGATTTTGATATTTGATTGATGATTTTAGAAGAGAAATTGAGGGTTCTGTCAAAATGTTCTTAAAGCGACTAATTGAGTTTTGAACATCGATTCAGAGTCGGATTTGAGTAACATTAGTATGCTTGGACTCGTAATTGAATGAGTTAATTAGTATGCTTGGAGTCGTAATTGAATGGGTTGTCAGAATTTATAATTTTTGTCGGGCTCCAAGGTGTAGGTACCAGGTTTGACCTTTTGGTTGACTTTGAGTTTTTGATTAATGATTCAACCTTTTTCGATTTGGTTTGTTTCCTAAGGCATTATTTGATGTTTTTGAGTTTCTTTCGTTAGTTTCGGGCCATTCGAAGGTCGATTCACGCGGAATGGCGTTTCTAGAGTATTATTTGGCTTGCTCGATATTTGATTTTTCTTGCTTGAGTTAAGTATCCTAACTAAACTTGGTTGAGGCACTAGTTTCCTGAGTTATTTGTGATAGCTGCGTGCTATGGGGGTTGAGCCCATGTGTGATCATCTAGGTATTTATCCATGCTTGGAGTAGTGCTTAGGCTGTGACATGCCTTGAATGGATTGATATGCCTCATATTGTGATGTATCTCTTATTTGTACCCCATGTTGTGCGCTATTTAAGCCAAATTTGAGGTTGCATAAAGGTTAATCTCCCGATTTAGCCTGATAGCTGCTATTGTGATATGTATTCACATGGTTTTAGCTATGATATCACACTTGTACATACATACACCTTAGCATAGCACTTATACCAGTCCAGGATTATGAAATTTGATATTCCTTGATCATATACCTGTATTCTTGCATATATGCTTCATGTGTGATATGGGTTGGACTGGTAGCTTGTGACTACATCGTGCGGATTGTGATATTGTGCATGTGACCATACCGGGCGGATTGCGATATTGCGCATATGACCAAGCCGGGCGGATTGTGACTATTAGCACATGAGTTCTCCGTGCAGCACGTGAGTTATCTGTGCGGTTGTTATATTATTAGCACGTGAGTTGTCCGTGCAGATTTAGATATTGATATTATTGGCACATGAATTATCCGCGCAGCACGTGAGTTTTCTGTACAGTTGATGTTATTAGCACGTGAGTTGTCCGTGCAACATGTGGATACGGATCCATCCCCCTAGGATCACCCTCTCGTGTTTCTCTCTTGATGGTGTACATGCGGATTATGAGAAACCAACGAGAATCTGGTTGAAATGAGCTCTGGGAGAGATGGTTATTATTAATTCGATTGGGTTGCGTGCCGCAACAGGCGTTATTGGCTTCCTGTTATTTTGATCGGGTTGCGTGTTGCAACAGACTAATATTTGGTTATTGGATTTCATCTTTACTTGTAATTTCCTTCACTGTTTACCTGATTTACTTGCATATCTTCCTTATATGCTGGATTGTTGACTGAGTAGAACACTTTAAAGCAAAGAATCGTGAGTACCAAGGTGGTTGTACTTGTGATTTCCTCATTTGATCATATATTTACTCTATACTTGTTTAATTTATGAACTATATAGGCGATAGTGAGTATAATTTATAATTCTTGCTTCTATTACCTCGCCGAGGTTAGTTATGATACTTATTAAGTACATGGGGATGGTTGTGCTCATACTACACTTATGCACCTTGCGTGTAGAGCTTGGAGCTGAAATGCTGTGGTTGACGAGAGCTGGCACTGAAGACGTACCCGCATTCCGGATATGGCTATCACTTATCCTTGGTAGTTTTGGGTTCTAATTTTGTTCATGTACATTCCAAATAGATGTTGTAATTATTTCATTTCAGTTTTGTAAATTTAAGTCTTAGTGGCTAATGACTTGTACTACCATTCCTTTGGTTATTGTATAAAAGCTCAGTTAAGTTATCATTAATTTTCTTATTAATCTCATTTGGACTGTGCTGACTGTTAATTGGCTTACCTAGCGGGTTGGGTTAACTGCCATTACGACTATTTGGATTTTGGGTCGTGAAAGTCGAGTTCACTCTTACATGCTTTAATTGAAGTTCATATTACATGTTACCTCTATTATTGTTGAGATTCTTATTTGATGTTTTAATTATATATTACCTCTTTCATTGTTGAGTTATTCTTATTTGAAGTCATTATTACATGTTATCTTTTTCATTATTGAGTTTATTCTTCTATGTCATTGCATTGATGTAATTCTTTGTCACAACCCAAATTTCCAAGTGTCGTGATGGCGCCTATCACGATACTAGGCAAGCTGACAACTCACATATTCCAACACTTTCAAATTCAAAATATACTAAAACAGGTTTAAATAAATGAAAATCTCATAAAACTGGATGAAAGCGTCACAACTTAATACAGAATTTCCCAAAAACAATCGGGTGTCACTGAGTACATGAGCATCTATACAAATACATAGTCTAATAAACTATCTAAGAAAGTAGAACTGAATAAGTAAAACTGAGGGATAGGGGAGGAGAGTCAAGGTCTGCGGACACCAAGGCAGCTACCTCGATAATCTCCGGACAGCTGAAAGCTCTATGATCAACAACCACCGAGCCCGGAAACACCTGCATTTGCACACGAAGTGCAAGGTGTAGCGTGAGTACAGCCAAATCAATAAGTAACAAGTCTAACCTTTGGACTAAAAGCAGTGAAAAGCCCAAACAATATGGCCTATATACATAATTAAATAATACGAAATTTTACAGAACATATGACAGCAAAATCTCAGAGAAACTTATAATCTGAAGGTACCAATACAAGAATGTAGACATGCTTCCATGTTTAACAATTAAACTCAGAACAAGTAAAATATGTTGATGGAGCAGTATAGGGAGAGAAAAAAAGGACTTGCATATGGTGTTCATCGACTTAGAAAAGGCGTACGATAAAGTTCCGAGGGAGGTTTTATGGAGATGTTTGGAAGCTAGAGGTGTACCTGTTTGCTATGTTAGGTTGATTAAGGACATGAATGATGGAGTAAAGACCCGAGTGAGGACGGTGGGTGGGGACTCGAACCATTTTTCGATTATGATGGGGTTGCATCAGGGGTCGGCACTCAGCCCTTTTTTGTTTGCTCTGGTGATGGACGTACTGACGTGCTACATCCAAGGGGAGGTGCCGTGGTGCATGTTATTTGGAGATGATATTGTATTGATTGACGAGACACGAGACGGTGTGAATATGCTATTAGAGGTATGGAGGCAGACCTTGGAATCTAAAGGTTTCAAGTTGAGCAGGACCAAGACAGAATACTTGGAGTGTAAGTTCAGTGGTGAGACTCAAGGAGGGGAAGGAGAGGTGAGGATGGACTCACAGGTCATCCCTAGGAGAGGGAGTTTTAAGTACCTTGGGTCTATTATTCAGGTGGATGGGGAGATTGATGAAGATGTCACACATCATATTGGGGCGGGATGGATGAAATGGAGACTCCCTTCCGGTGTTTTGTGTGACAAGAAGGTGCCACCGAAACTTAAGGGTAACTTCTACAGAGTGGTGGTCAGACCAACGATGTTGTATGGGGCTTAGTGTTGGCTAGTCAATATCGCTCATGTCCAGAAGATGAAGGTAGCAGATATGAGGATGTTGAGATAGATGTGCGGGCACAAAAGGTTAGATAGGATCGGAAATGAGGTTATTCGCGACAAAGTGGGTGTGGCCCCTATTGAGGACAAGATGCGGGAAGCGCGGCTTAGGTGGTTTGGTCATGTGAGGAGGAGGAGCACAGAAGCCCCGGTAAGGAGGTGTCACGATTTGGAATTCCCACCGTTGGGACCGTGATAGCGCCTAACATTTCACTTGCTAGGCAAGCCAACGTTAGAAAAATAATTAAACCAATCCTTATTCTATTCAGTAATTAACAACAATTAGCTAAGATGAAATATAGTGAGTGCGGAATAATATAAAAACTGTACTAAATTTATACTACCCGGATCTGGAGTGACAATTTACGAGGATTCTAGAATTCATTAATAGTAATAGTCTGAAAGAAATATAACTACTTGAATGAAAGAAACAGTAGAACAGAAAAGATAGACGGGGACTTCAAGGTCTGTGAACGCCGACATATCTACCTTGAGTCTCCGGATAGCGGTCCAACAGCAAAAATCTCGATCAACTCGAGCCGGTACCAAAATCTGCACAGAAAGTGCAGAGTGCAGTATCAGTACACCGACCCCATGTGCTGGTAAGTGTCGAGCCTATCCCCGATGAAGTAGTGACGAGGCTAAGGCAAGGCACCTACAAATCAACCTGTATAGTTTAACAATGTATATACAAATAACAATAACGAAGAATCAGACATGAGATATCTATAGGGGAAACATGCTGGGGGGAAATATGAAATAAAGAACTGCATCAGAACGATAACTGGAACAACCAATATACTATAAATGAACAGAAACAACAAATACAGTAAAGAAACAAAATGCACGGCATCACCCTTTTGGTTTTACTCTCAATCTCACCATAAGATCAATAGAAACGACACGACATCACCCTTCGTGCATTAACTCTCATATAATGGAACAACATCACCCTTCGTGCATTAACACTCACAATATGGCACGACATCACCTTTCGTGCTTTTACACTCATAATATGGCACGACATCACCCTTCGTGCATTAACACTCACAATATGGCACGACATCACCTTTCGTGCTTTTACACTCATAATATGGCACGACATCACCCTTCGTGCATTAACACTCACAATATGGCACGACATCACCTTTCGTGCTTTTACACTCATAATATGGCACGACATCACCCTTCGTGCATTAACACTCACAATATGGCACGACATCACCTTTCGTGCTTTTACACTCATAATATGGCACGACATCACCCTTCGTGCATTAACACTCACAATATGGCACGACATCACCTTTCGTGCTTTTACACTCATAATATGGCACGACATCACCCTTCGTGCATTAACACTCTCCCTAACCATATTGCAATGCATAAATAACAACATGGAGATAGAATAACAAGTACAAGCCTTACTTCAACATTTGGTTCCACAATATCAATCTCAACTTTGAAATAAATACTCAATTATCACCAGAAAATCCGTAAATATGATACGAACGATCAATTTAACAACACTACTATAAACACATAGCACTTAGGCATAGGAAAGAGACAATATAAGAAACACGGGAGAAACAGGGAAAACAGATAAATTAGTTGCGCATAAGTACTCGTCACCTCAGATATACGCCGCTCACATGAATTACACATAACAAATAGTCTGAGGTTCCTAATTCCCTCAAGTCAAAGTTAGACACAACACTTACCTCACTCCGAAGGCCACTTAATACTCAATCACAACTTTTCCTCTAGAATCTACCTCCAAACCACTCGTATCTATTCAAAAATGACTCAATAATATCAAATATTGCTAAAGGAATCAATTACATTGCATAAATTTAGATTTCTCAAAATTTCCTTTAAAAAGTTAAAAATCGCCCCCGGGCCCGCTTGGTCAAAACCCGAGGTTCGGACCAAAATCCATTTACGCATTCATCCTCGAGCACAAATATATAATTGGTTTTGGAATCCGACCTCAATTTGAGGTCTAAATCCCCAAATTCCCGAAATCCCTAGTTTTTACCCAAACTCCTAATGCTACCATGAAAACTCTACATTTTAGGTTGCAAATTTATGAAATGAAATGGGTATTTGAAAGACAATGGTTTAGAATCACTTACCAACACTTTGGGGAAGAAATTATCTTTTGAAAATCGCCTCTTGGTCTTCTAGTTTTGAAATTTTAGCAAGAATGGCCAAATCCCGTTTTTGGATTCTGTTTTAAGTGCTGGGCGACAGTGTTCATAGCGTTCGCGAGGACACTGTTGCATTCGCGAAGAGCAGAGCTGCTAAGCCTATGCATTCGAAAGTCCCCCTTCGCGTTCGCGAAGGCTAATCCCCCCTGGCCTTCGCGTTCGTGAGACCTTGCTCGCGTTCGTGATGAAGAAAGACTGACCCCCCCAGGTGCCTAACAATACACATTCGCGATGAGCCGGTCGCATTCGCGAAGGGTAAAGCCCCCATCGCTTCACGCTCGTGACCAGGCCTTCGCATTCGTGAAGAAGAACATTCATCCATCCTAATTTCTACTTCGCGTTCGCGAGAGTGCCTTCGCGAACGTGAAGAAGGAAACCAGAAGGCACTAAAACTGCAGAAATCAGATTTTTCCTAAGTCCAAAACATCCTGTAGCCTATCCGAAACTTAGCCGAGCCCTTGGGGCTCCAAACCAAACATGCACACAAGTCTAAAAACATCATACGAACTTTCTCGCGCGATCCAATCGCCAAAATAACACCTAGACCTACGAATTTCGCACCAATTCAAATGAAATTCTCAAGAACATTTTAAAATTCCTAACAACTCCGTTTCTCACCAAATTTCACAGATAAGTCATAAATATTATATTGGACCTATACCGGGCTCTGAAATCAAAATACGGACCCGGTATCAACAAGGCCAAACATCAACCAATTCCTAAAAATAATAAATTTTTAGACTTTTAATTTTTCATTAAAAATTCATAACTCGAGATAGGACCTCCGAATTCGATTCCGGCATACGCCCAGGTCCCATAATTCGATACGGACCCACCGGGACCGTCAAAATATTGATTGGGGACCGTTTACCAAATATGTTGACCAAAGTGAACTAAAATCAACTTTTAAGGCAAACATTCTTATTTTCATCAATTTTTTAACATAAAATTTTTCTGGAAACACGCCCGGTTTGCGCACGCAAATCGAGGAGGGTAAATTATTTTTTGAGGGTTAAGAGCGCAGAATCGAGTTCTTAAACATAAGATATCCTTTTGGGTCATCACATTTTCCACCTTTAAAACAACTGTTCGTCCTCGAATGGACATAGAAAAGTACTTGAGCTGGTGAAAAGGTGGGAATATCTACTCTACATATCAGACTCGGACTCCCAAGTAGCTGCCTCAACAGGGTGACCTCTCCACTGCACTCTAATGGAAGGGTAACTCTTTGATCTCAACCGGCGAACTTGCCAGGCTAGAATAGCCACCGGTTCCTCCTCGTAAGTCAAATCTTTGTCCAACTGGACAGAGCTGAAATCGAACACATGCCACGGATCACCATGATGCTTTCGAAGCATGGATACATGGAATACCGTATGTACTGATGATAAACCCGGTGGCAATGCAAGCCTGTAAGCCACCTCTCCTACCCACTCTAGAATCTCAAAGGGTCTGATATACCTAGGGCTCAACTTGCCCTTCTTTCCCAATCTCATTACACCCTTCATGGGTGATACCCGAAGCACTACTCTCTCTCCAACCATGAATACAACATCACAAACTCTACGGTCGGTATAGCGATTCTACCTGGACTGAGCTGTGCGAAGTCGATCATGAATAATCTTGACCTTATCCAAGGCATCCTGTACTAAGTCTGTGCCCAACAATCGAGCCTTTCCCAGCTCAAAACACCCAATTGGCGACCGACACCACTTACCATATAATACCTCATAGGGAGCCATCTGAATGCTCGACTGGTAGCTATTGTTGTAGGCGAACTCTGCAAGGGGCAAGAACTGATCCCAAGAACCTCCAAAGTTTATAACACAGTCGCGAAGCATATCATCTAATATCTGAATAGTGTGGTCTGACTATCCGTCTGTCTTAGGATGAAACGTTGTGCTCAACTCAACCCGCATGCCTAACTCACGATGTACTGCCCTCCAGAAGTGCGAGGTGAACTATGTACCTCGATCATAAATGATAGACACGGGCACACCGTGAAGACGGGCAGTCTCGCGGATATAAATCTATGCCAACCACTCCGAGGAATGGGTAACTGCCATAGGAATGAAATGCGCTGACTTGGTCAGCATGTCCACAATCACCTAAACTGCATCGAACTTCCTCTGAGTCCATGGGAGTCCAACAACAAAATCTATAGTGATACGCTCCCACTTCCACTCAGGAATCTCTAACCTCTGAAGTAAACCACTAGGTCTCTGATGCTCACACTTTACCTGCTGGCAATTTAGACACCGAGCTACATATGCAACTATGTCTTTCTTCATTCGCCTCCATCAATAATGCTGCCGCAAGTCCTGATACATCTTGGAGGCATCCGGATGAATAGAGTACCGAGAACTGTGGGCCTCCTCAAGAATAAACTCACAAAGTCCATCCACATTATGCACACAAATACGACCCTGCATCCTCAAAACTCCGTCATCTCCAACAGTAACCTACTTGGCACCACCGTGCCGCACTGTGTCTCTAAGGACACGTAAATGAGGATTTTCATCCTGCCGATCTCTGATGCGCTCAAACAAAGAAGACCAAGCAACTGTAAGAGCTAGAATACGGCTGGGCTCAGAAACATCCAACCTCACGAATTGGTTGGCAAGGGCCTGAACATTCAATTCAAGCAGCCTTTCACCAACTGGAATATAAGCAAGGCTACCCATACTAGCTGACTTTCTACTCAAAGCATCAGCCACCACATTGGCCTTCCCAGGATGATACAATATGGTGATATCATAGTCTTTCAATAGCTCCAACCACCTCTTCTTCCTCAAATTGAGCTCCTTCTGCTTGAACAAATATTGCAAGCTCCGATGATCCGCGAATACCTCACATGGCACGCCGTAAAGATAGTGCCTCCAAATCTTTAGCGTGTAAACAATGGCTGCCAGTTCTAGATCATGAACATTGTAATTCTTCTCATGAACCTTCAACTGCCGCAAAGCATATACAATAACCTTGCCACCCTGCATCAATACCGCACCCAGACCAACACGAGATGCGTCACAATATACTGTATAAGATCCTGAACCTGAGGGAAACACCAATACCGGTGCCGTATTCAAAGTTGTCTTGAGCTTCTAGAAGCTCGCCTCACACTCGTCTGACCACCTGAACGGGGCACCCTTCTGGGTCAACCTGGTCAATGGTGCTGCTATGGATGAAAACCCCTCCACAAACCGACGGTAATAACCTGCCAATCCCAAGAAACTACAGATCTCTGTAGATGATGTGGGTCTAAGCCACTCCTGAACTGCCTCAATCTTCTTAGGATCTACCTGAATACCCTCTACTGATACAACGTGACCCAAGAAAGCAAATGAACTCAACCAAAACTCGTATTTTGAGAACTTAGCATATAAATGGCTGTCTCTTAGAGTCTGAAGAACGATCAGAAGGTGCTGCTCATGCTCCTCTCGGCTTTGGGAGTAGATCAAGATATCATAAATAAACATAATCACAAAGGAATCCAAGTAGGGATTGATCACCCAGTTCATCAAATCCATGAATGCTGCTGGGGCATTTTTCTGCCCAAATGACATCACTAGAAACTCATAATGCCCATACCCTTAGGGACATCAAATGCCCTAATCCTCAACTGATGGTAGCAAGATCTCAAATCAATCTTCGAAAACAGCTGGGCACCCTGAAGATGATCAAATAAATCATCAATCCTCGGCAATGGATACTTGTGCTTGATGGTGACTTTGTTCAACTGCCGATAAACTATACACATCCTCATCCATCCATCTTTCTTCTTTACAAACAACACAGGTGTACCCCCAGGGCGAGACATTAGGTCTAATGAAGCACTTATCAATCAAATCTTGTAAATATTCTTTCAATTCTTTCAACTCTGGCGGGGCCATGCGGTATGGCAGAATGGAAATGGGATGAGTGCCCTGAGCCAAATCAATGCATAAATCAATATCCCTGTTTGGTGGCATCCCCGGCAGGTCTGCAGGAAATACCTCTGGAAACTCATGAACAACCTGCACTGAATCCATGGAATGAACCTCCACACTAGAATCGCGGACATAGGCCAAATAAGCTAGACACCCCTTCTCGACCATATGCTGAGCCTTCACATAAGAGATAACATTTCTGGTAGAATAGCTAAGAGTCCCTTTCCACTCTAATCGAGGAAACCCCTACAAGGCTAAGGTCACCATCTTGGCGTGACAATATAATATAGCATGATAAGGTGACAGCCAATCCATACCCAGTATGACATCAAAATCAACCATATCGAGAAGTAGAAGATCTACACGAGTCTCAGGACTCCTAATGGTGACTACACATGAACGATAAACACGATCAGCAACAATAACATCTCCTACTGGCATGGACAGATACACAGGAACACTCAAAGATTCACAGGGCACAACCAAATATGAAGCAAAATAGGATGACACAAAGGAGTAAGTAGATCCGGATCAAACATAACTGAAGCAAATCTATTGCAAACTGAAATAGTATATGTGATAACGGTGTCAGATGACTCAGCCTCAGGCCTGGCTGGGAAAGCATAACACCGGGGCTGGGCCCCACCACTTTGAACTACGTCCCTAGGACGACCTCTAACTAGTTGATCTCCACCTCTGGCTGTTTGACCCCTGCCTCTGGCTGGCTGAGAAGGTGGTGCAGCAACTGGTGCCGGAACCATGGCATGAGAACTCTGATACTGTGAGCTTCCCGTTGCCCAAGGGCAAAATCTAGCAATGTGCCTCGGATAATCACAAGTATAACATGACCTCGACTGATGTGATTGCTGACCGTGAAACTGCCCCTATCAACCTGAGTCACCATCCTGATAACTCTAGAGTGGAGGTGCGCTAATAAGAGCTGGTGGTGTATTATAAGCTAGCTGGTCGGAATAAGGCATATGAGGACCACGACCACCTGAGGCACCGTGGGATGCCTGTAGTGCTGAATGAAACAGCCTGGGAGGATGGCCTCTACCAAAAGTACCCCTTCCTCTAGATGAGACACCGTTGAACTCACCGGAATAACGAGGTCTCTTGTCAGACCCATGAGCAAGAACCATCTCGACTCATCTGGCGACATTAGCATCCGCCTGAAAATAAATTTCACCTTTCGTGCATTAACACTCTCCCTTACCATAATGCAATGCATAAATAACAACAGGGAGATAGAATAACAAGTACAAGCCTTACTTTAACATTTGGTTCCACAATATCAATCTCAACTTTGAAATAAATATTCAATTATCATAAGAAAATCCGTAAACATGATACAAATGATAAATTTAACAACACCAGTATAAACACGTAACACTTACGCATAGGAAAGAGACAATATAAGAAAAACGGGAAAAATAGGGAAAACAGGTATATTGGCGGCGCATAAGTACTTGTCACCTCACATATACGCCGCTCACATGAATTTCACATAACAAATAGTCTGAGGTTCCTAATTCCCTCAAGTCAAAGTTAGACATAACACTTACCTCGCTCTGAAGGCCACTTAATACTCAATTATAGCTTTTCCTCAAGAATCCACCTCCAAACCACTCGTATCTATTAAAAGCGACTCAATAATACCAAATATTGCTAATGGAATCAATTACATTGCATAAATTTAGATTTCCCAAAATTTCCTTTAAAAAGTTAAAAATCGACCCACGGCCCGCTTGGTCACAACCCGAGGTTCGGACAAAAATCCATTTACGCATTCATCCTCGAGCACAGATATATAATTGGTTTTGGAATCCGACCTCAATTTGAGGTCTAAATCCCCAAATTCCCAAAATCCATAGTTTTTACCCAAACTCCTAATTCTACCATGAAAACTCTAGATTTTAGGTTGAAAATGTATGAAATGAAATGGGTAATTGAAAGAAAATGGTTTAGAATCACTTACCAACACTTTGGGAAAGAAATTATCTTTTGAAAATCTCCTCTTGGTCTTCTAGTTTTGAAATTTTAGCAAGAATGGCCAAATCCCGTTTTTGGATTCTATTTTAAGTGTTGGGCGACAGTGTTCATCGTGTTCGCGAGGACACTGTCGCGTTCGCGAAGAGCAGAGCTGCTAAGCCTACGCGTTCGCGAGTCCCCCTTTGCGTTCGCGAAGGATACTCTCCCTCTAGCCTTCGCATTCGCGAGACCTTGCTCGCGTTCACGATGAAGGAAGACTGACCCCCCCCCCCCCCCCCCCCAAGTGCCTAACACTACGCATTCGAGATGAACCGGTCGCGTTCATGAAGGGTAAAGCCCCCATCTCTTCGAGCTCACGACCAGGCCTTTGCATTCGTGAAGAAGAACATTCAGCCATCCTAGTTTCTACTTCGCGTTCGCGAGAGTGCCTTCGCGAACATGTAGAAAGAAACCAGAAGGCACTGAAACTGCAGAAATCAGATTTTTCCTAAGTCCAAAACATCTCGTAGCCTATCTGAAACTCACCCGAGCCCTCGGGGCTCTAAACCAAACATGCACACAAGTCTAAAAACATCATACAAACATGCTCGCACGATCAAATCGCCAAAATAACATCTAGGACTACGAATTTAGCACCAATTCAAATGTAATTCTCAAGAACACTATAAAATTCCTATCTTCACAACCGGACATCCGAATCACGTCCAACTAACTCCGTTTCTCACTAAATTTCACAGATAAGTCATAAATATTATATTGGACCTATACCGGGCTCCAGAACCAAAATACGGATCCGGTATCAACAAGGCCAAACATAAACCAATTCATAAAAATAATAAATTTTCAGACATTTAATTTTTCATCTAAAATTCATAACTCGAGCTAGGACCTCCGAATTCAATTCTGGCATACGCCCAGGTCCCATAATTCGATACGGACCCACCGAGATCGTCAAAATATGGATTCGTGCTCGTTTACCAAAAATATTGACCAAAGTGAACTAAAATCACCTTTTAAGGCAAAAATTCAAATTTCAACATAAAATGTTTTCGAAAATACGCCCGGTTTGCGCATGCAAATCGAGGAGGGTAAATATTGTTTAAGGCTTAAGAGGGTAGAATCGAGTTTTAAAATATAATATGACCTTTTGGGTCATCACAGGAGGTGTGAGAGGTTAACATTGGATGGCCTATTGAGAGGTAGAGGTAGGCCAAAGAAGAGGTGGGGAGAGGTGATTAGGCAAGACATGGCGCAACTTCAACTGACCGGGGATGTGACCCTTGATAGGATTGTATGAAGATCGAGGATTAGGATAGTAGAGTAGGTATTCTAGAATATTCATAACAATAGTATGGTCACGCAGTCTCGCTTTCTGTTGGTAGTAGATTTCTGTTATTTTCTTTCATTGTTGATCGCCTTACTATCTTGTTGTTTTATCCTGTTTTATATCGCTTTTTGGTACTGTCCCTTCTTGCCTATATTTTCATTAATATGGTTCTTATACTTTCCGGAGCCGAGGGTCTATTGAAAATAGCCTCTCTATCCTTACAGGTAGGGGTAAGGTCTGCGTACACAGTACCATCCCCAGACCCCACGGTGTGGGATAATACTGGGTATGTTGTTGTTGTTGTTGTTAGTGTTGTAAATCTGGATGATACGAGGAATATGACATCTCTATATGTACATGCCAATATGAATATCGTATGTGATGCAACATAATGAAAGCCTCGCGTACTCACACTCTCAGAGTACTCAACCTGACTGTCTCAATTCTCACTCGTCACAGTCAATGACTCAGCACTGTACAGGGCAGATCCAGCCCAAATGCAAAAAGGTCCAGGGCAGATCCAACCCAAATGCAAATGAATCAAAAGCAATTGCGCTGACTGTGGGTGTGTAGACTCCGGAGGGGAAGATCCAGCCCAAGCGTTATAATAATCCAAATCCTGGCGGAGTGTAGCCCGATCCCATAAATATCACTCAAAAACAAACCTTTGGCCTCACTCAGTCATCAATCTCTCCAGTCTCTCGGGCTAACAACACTCATGCTACGCAGCCCAAATCAATGATACGAGATGTCACAATATACAGTAACAGATACTGAGATATGAAATGCAATGATGAATGCGACTGAGCACATAACTACAATTAAGCAAATAACTCAACAGTAAAGAACGACCATTGTGGGTCCCAATAGCACCAGCACATAGCCTAAACATAATTTCTAACATAAATCACAACTCAAATGCTTTAACACATAGGGTACAACAAAATTATTTAGATATAACAGCTACACAGTTCCACAAAATTGACTGAATTACAATTTCTACAGTGCACGCCCACACACCCGTCACCTAGCATGCGTATCACCTCATTACCAATCATATATCACGTAATTTTAGGGATACATACCATTAGAACCAAGTTTAGAAGTATTACTTACCTCAAACCGTGAAAATCTCTATCAAACAAGCCCTTGCCTCACGAATCGGCCTCCAAATGCCTCGAATGTAGCCACAAACAGTTCGATACAATAAACTCAAGCTATATGAATCAATTTCATGTGCAAGTGCTAAATTCTATATCCAAAGTTAAAAAATCAACTCAAACGTCAACCCCCGGGCCTACGTCCGGAATCCAATAAACGTTACAAAATCCGGAAGCCCATTCAACCTCAGTCCAACCATAGCAAATTTTCCAAATTCCGACACCAAATCGTCACTCAAATCCCCAAATTTAACTCTCCAAATCCCTAGCCTCAGACTCCCAAAATTCCACCTCAAAAACTCATAAACTAGGGGGGGAATTCAATGGCGAAACGATATTATTGAATAAAAATGATCACAAGTGACTTACGTCAAGAAACCCCTCAACATCCCTCTCAAAAATCGCCTTAGCCCGAGTTTACAAAGTCCAAAATGATAAAAATAATGAAAACCCTTCTACCATTATTTTGCCCAGTGCTTTTCGCATCTGCGGCCCTTTTCTACGCTTTTGCGTTACCGCTTCTGCGGTCAAGTCTCCACATCTGCAGAACTCACTTAAACTCCGCTCCATCACTTCTCTAGCCCCCAACCTTGCATCTACGGGCTCGCTCTTGTGCAACAAGTTTCGCTTCAGCAAATTACCATTTCCAGCTCACCCACCACTTCTGCGGAGCCACACAGGCATCTGCGGGCTCGCAGATGTGGCACTTCCCTCGCACCTGCGACCCATCAGCAGCCCAGTCAAACTCTCTTTTGTGACGCCATCCTCGTACCTATGACCTCGCACCTGCGACCATGACCCTCGCAGGTGCTATCACACTAGTCCAACACCCATCAGCATTTTCTCAAGTACAAAATTTGATCCGCTAACCCTTCGAAATCCACCCAAAGCCCCCGAGACCTTAACCAATTATACCAACAAGTCCTAAAATATGATACGAACTTAGTCGAGCCCTCAAATCACATCAAAAACATGAATCACACACCAATTCAAGCCTAATGAAAATTAAGAAATTCCAACTTCTACAATCGATGCTGAAATCTATCAAATCACGTGCGATTAACCTCAAATTTTGCACACAAGTCATAAATAACACAACAGACCTACTCTAACTCCCGGAACAAAAATCCAAGTCTGGTAACCACAAAGTTAACTCTCGGTTGAACTTCTCATTTTCCAAAACTTCTAATTTTCCAACTTTTGCCATTTCAAGCCTAAATCAACTACGGACCTCCAAATCACTATCCGGACACACTCGTAAGTCCAAAATTACCCAATGGAGCTATCAGAATCATCAAAACTCTATTCTGGAGCCATTTACACATAAGTCAACATTCGATCAACCTTTTTAACTTAAGCTTATAACCTTGAGACTAAGTATCTCAACTCATTCCGAAACATCCCCGGAACCGAACCAACCATCCCAAAAAATTACATAAAAACAACTTAGCATAGAATAACCTTTAAATTGGGGAACATGGCTACAACACTCACAACGACCGGTCGGGTCATTACATTCTTGAGTTGATTTACTTTCCGTATTTTTGTGTTATTACCGTTGTTGTAATCATTATTGTTGAGCCATAGGGTATGTATTGTTGTGGTATTGGTACTGTTGTTACGGAAAGGTTGTGTCATATGGGCACGTGTGGTGTGAGTTTTTATGTTGTGTTATTGTGTTTTTGGCACATGTAAAATTGTTGTTATCCGTGCTATTGTTGAGTTATTATGTATTGTTGTGGTATTGCTAATGTGTTTGCACGTGAGTTATCCATGCTATTGTTATTATTGATATTTTCACATACGGCGAGACAAGGCGGGCTAAACATATATGTATCGGGTTGCGCATATGGTGAGACAAGATTGGATAACTATTTATGCGCGTGAGGCGAGACAAGGAAGGCATATGCTTTATTGTTGCGCACGCGACAAGACAAGGGGGCTATGTCAGGGATGATTTGTGATGGCCAGGGACATTGTTATTGATGATATTTGTGTGGTTGTGTGACTTTCTTATGTGTGTCATGCATATTATTGGTTTTATTATGTTGTGTCCAATGTGCTACTCGGTGTCTCTGATTTTACCTGTTGACTTGAGCTGTGATAGTACACTTGTATAAGCATACACCGTAACACGTCATCTATATTAGTACATGAGTATGAATGTTTATGTTCATTGATCATGTACATGTATTTTTGTATACCTACCCTTTGTGTGTGGATTAGACTGGTGGCACGTGAGTTGTCCGTGCGGATATAAAATATTGATACTATTAGCATGTGAGTTGTCCGTGTGGATATGAGATATTGTTACTAGTGGCACGTGAGTGGTCTATGAAGATTTGAGGTATTAATGGTGTTGGAACGTGAGTTGTTCATGCGACTGTGATTGAAAATGTGGGCACGAGATGCCATGTGATTGTGATTCTTGATTTGGGACTCGTGATTTGTAAATATGAGGTGTGGTACCTCGATTGTGATTTATGTCGTACATTCTATATTGAAAACGCTTGTTGATTTGAAGAGTTACTATTAATCCTTCATTCATTTTACTTGTGTTTTGACTATATTTGATCACTTGTTCTTCTTATCATATGTTCATTCTTTATTGTCCTTTATTGCCTTAAATTCCGTTGTTAGCCTTATATCATCATTCTGTTTGTTGTCATTTATTTCCTTACTTTCCGTTATTAGATTATATTGATATTTTAGTCAGTTTTCTATGTCTAGTACGTATCTTGACCTGACTTCATCTCTACTCTACCAAGGTTAGGCTTGATACTTACTGGTACCATTGTGGTGTACTCATGCTATGCTTTTGTACATTTTTGTGCAGATCCAGGTACTTCTGCTCGTGCTGGATGCCAGTGAGTTGACTGACACAACCTAAAAATCCAACTAGTCGTGATGGCACATAACCCAACCAGCTAGGTAAGCTAAATAACTGTCAACACAACTCTAATCAAGTAATAAGAGACAATGAATAAAATAATTGAATATGCTATCAAATCCCAAGGATTGGTAGTACAATTCATGAGCTTCTAAGACTTAGAGTTTACAAAGCTGGTACGAAGTAAATACATTGCTGACGGCCAATTTTGACACTACCCTTTTCAATTAATTTATTTATACTTAATAATTTACAATAAATGTTTTCAACATATTTTCTAGTAATGAATATCTATTTTTCACAAATTAAACAAGCACTAGTTTTAAAATTAACCACATAGAATTATTACAAGTATAGGATTATTAAAATAATTTCTATGCATATGTTCTATAATTAATTTAGTAAATTACTCTTTAATTTCTGGTTAATTAGATTACTATGTTAATAAATCACAATTAGTGTTATAATTTAGAAAATAATGTATTTTCACAAATAATTAATTGCAATAATTATAATTTTACTATATTTTATTGAAAATAATTAAGTTTATTTAAATTAATTTCAAAAGGGTAAAAGGCTATAATTGTAATTCCTTAATTAACCATAGGGTGGCTATTCTTTAAATGAATTTCAGCTTACTTATCAAGCCCAAAGCCAAATCTGACCTAGACCAAAACCCTTCTTTCCACCTTGGAAATCTCCGACACCTCTTCTGGACCAATGAGATCACGCCACATCACCCGTATCTCCCACTCACAAAGAAAACACAACTGAATCTGGACCATTGGTCTATCCTATCAACAGTCTGTATTTAATCCTCATTTTTCTATTTTTTCTTTAGTCCTATAAGACTCAATCTCAGCCGTCCAAACCCAGAGATTCGATGTCCCTTATGTTCCCTAATTTAAAATGTTTTACTCCTAAAATATTAGGACTGTTGATCTAAAAGATCAACGGCCCGTATCCTATTCCCCTATCTTAAACCTAAAGATGACCACCCCTATCTCCCTAACATTAATCATTCTAACACGAACCCGGCTGCCTCACTTTCCTCTTTCTCTCCTTTTTTCTCTCAAACTTAGAAGCTCTAATCAATCAAAAACCTTTCATAAATTCGTGCAAGGTCACGAATCCATCAGGAAATCATCCATCATGTCTCCTTTGTTAGTGATTCTCGCTAAACCTTTCCCCTTTCACCGATGAAATTTGAAATCCCCAAAGCTTAACCCTAGACTCAGAGACGAAAGTTCAAATCATCTGGTTTCTGTTATGTTCTTTCAAATCGGAGCATGCATGAGCATATATCAAAATCTAATCATGTTTATTCGAAGTCCACAGGTCAAACGCAATGACCTCTGGACATTGAAGCTTTATCTGATGATCCTTGCCTTCAATGGTCAATCTTTTTCCCCTCAGGTAAAACCTTCACTAATTTTCACCTCTGTCTCTTACATTTCCACTCGACTTTGCTTACATCAACTGGTAATCGTCATCTTCCACTATCTGATTTGAATCCTCTGGAACCGTAGAGCCTTTAATATCCACTATAAATAAGAGCCTTCAATCCTCTTACCTAACACGACCAACCACCTAACAATGAAGTGAAACACACACACAAACACAAACTCTATCAATCATCTAAGAAATTTAGAATTTAAAGCCTAGATTTTTTCTTACTATTTTTTTCTTTTCATTTGTTGAGTACTGTCGTTGGTTCAAACTTGAGATTCCTGGGGTCTTAAGAAACTGAGAAAGAGCTTCGTTTGGTCTGCTGCTCTCAAAAAGTTCAGCACATCTCTCATCCTTCTCTTTTGTTCATCTTCTTTGAATGCTAAAAATATGCTAGCTAGATTCTGAGGATTACAAATGTTTTATGGTGTTTATGATCCGCATGTTAGTGCTTATGTTCTGTTAGTTTAGTGTCTACTTGCGATTATTTGTCCTGCTTTTGAATCTTTAATCGATGATTGATTAAACCATTAATTGGTGCCTACTGATCTTTGTTTCTGAGTTTTCAAGAGTCTACATGTTTGAATTATTATGTGTTCATGTTCACATGAACTTCATAGTTGTTCATTGATCTATAGTGACCTTTATCCTTATTTGTTGCATCTCTGTAGTTTGTGTCTTGAAGTTAAGTTTATATCCCTTATCCTTTAACCTTAAACATGAAATCTAAGTGTTTATATGTTATTCTCTGTACTTAGTACCTGTTAACTTTGAAAGTGACTTCTGGGTTTTCACCATGACAATTTCATCTAGTTATTTTTGCATCAATGGACTTAGTTTTGTTTGGGATTGAACTTTCTCCTTTTCATGAGTACCAATGGTTTTACTATACATCTTCTGTTGAGATCAAGTTATATTTCCTTCATGAGACAATCATGATATTGTTTTCTTTTTCTTTTTTTGTTATAAATGGCTGATAATTTGTTGTTAAGACTGAACTTGGTTGTCACTTGATTGGCTAATATCTTCAGTTGTGTATTCAATTCAAAGCTTACCTGGTATAGTACCTCTATGTCCCTAATCCTTTTAGGTTATTATTGATCTTTGAATAACTGACATGCATTTTAGCTTTTAAGATTGTCTTCACTAAAAAGGACCTAGTTGCTTTGCTATAACCAAGTGATAAATTATGAAGACAGAAGCATGATCATTTTCATATTCAGATACTAGCCTAAACTTAGGTTTGAGTTAAACCTGTTCTAATGCAATGTCTTTTCTTTATCTGTAACTTTTTCTCCTCATGACATGATTGATCTAATTTTATAAATGTGTAAAGTTTCCACTGTCTTGTCACGATCCAAAATTCACAAGTCGTGATGGCACCTAACCAGACCGTTAGGTTAGCCTGTTAACAGTTAACTGAATTCTAATAAAATAAATGTGATCAACAATTGATATATCTGGATTCCAAACAATAACCCAAGGACTGGTAGTACAAGACATGAGCTACTAAGACTGGATTATTGCAAAAATGAATATGAAATAAATACAACTTCTATTTGAAATGTACATAAACAGAATTTAACTCTAGAACTAGCCAGGGACAAGTGGTAGCCACATCCAGAAGGCACGAACATCTTTAGAGTCAGCCCCTGTCATCCACTGCAGCTCCGCTCCGAAAATCTGCACGCAAGGTTCAGAAGTGTAGTATGAGTACAATCGAACCTATGTACTCAGTAAGTATCTTGACTAACATCGGTGAAGTAGTGAAAAGGCTTTTTAGTTAAACGATACTCACCGATATAACCTGTACAATAAACTAGCAATAGAACGATACTACAATATAACAGAAAAGAGTACACGAAACGAATATGCAAAGCAATAAATGAGTACTAGAAGAGATCACAATTTAGCATTTCCCAATATCTGAACCAATCCTTTCCTTAGAGCGATAACCAATAACTTTCATAGTTTGAGAAATGTACTCAAGATATCAAGTCAATGGAACGGCAACACCTTTCGTGCATTTATCTCATCCTCACTAAATAAATGTATAATAATACTAACTCGGTGAAAGAAATGCCAATAACAGTAATGACAAAGTAAAAAATACACAGGTAACAATAACGAACAAGGCAATACATATAGTCAACAATAGCAGACCAGGTAGGAGGAATAGAAATAATGATAGCAATTAGGAAAGAAGAATATAAATTTCACTAACTAGCATGGTAGAATGCCTAGGTGTAGATATAACAAACAAGAGGGAAAGCATGATTTTTATGAGCTAACACCTAGAAGACATAAATAACTAACAAGATAGAAAGCTTATACGAAAGTGAAACAAATGAGGAACGACATGGATGTAGATATAACAACAAAAAGGGAAACATGATATTTGCAAGTTAAATAAACAGAAGGCATGGGAAACACAATGACAATTAAGATAGAGAACAAAAATATAATAACAACGACAAGTCACATAGAAAACATAGGTACAACAGTAACAACTTAAGTTAAAGGCATGAACGTATACACCATAAAAAGATATCACAACATAATGCATGTCCCTCGTCCTCACCTGCACGGAAACACCCTTCGTTCTATGAACCCATAATAATATAAAAGCATGATAATATAAATGAAATGGCACGACATCACCCTTCGTGCTTTTACACTCATCCTCATATGTTAATGTAAATGAGAACATGATAATATGAATGAAACGACACGTCATCATCCTTCGTGCTTTTACTTTCACCCTCACATGATAACGTAAATAAAATGGCACGGTATTACTCTTCGTGCTTTACACTCTTCCTCACATGATAATGTATATGCGATGGCACGGCATCACCCTTCGTGCTTTACGCTCTTCCTCGCCAAGAATATGTATACCAATGACAAGCAAGGTAGGAAGCATAAATAACATCAAGGAGAGTGTTTAAGTGAATATTCCAAATGAACATCAATCACAGCTTTCCATCCAATAACCATTTAACAAACCTCAAGTACTTTATTATTCAAGCATTTCGACAAGTCTAAAAAAATGATCTTTAACTCAAGTATAGAATCCAATATCTCCAGAATATCATTCGTAGCGATGTATTAATTATTAAACATAATTATGATCGCATTTAACATATCTGTAACGACCCGGTCGATTGTTTTGAGAGTTATAGCCCCGTTTCCCCCATTTACTGCTCATTTTATACTTTATAGTTATTATGTGACTTGTTAGTGTAGTATGTTCGGGTCCGGAGTGAATTTAGAATGAAATGAGACACTTAGTCTTAAGGTTGAAAGCTTAAGTTAAAATGACTGACCGTATGTTGATCTATGAGTAAACGACTCCGGAGTGGAGTTTTGATGGCTCTGTTAGCTCCGTTGGGAGATTTTGGACTTAGGAGCATTTACATATTGTGATTTGGAGAACCGTAATGGGATTAGACTTGAAATGGCGAAAGTTGAATTTTTGGAAAGTTTGACCGGGAGTGAACGTTTTGATATCGGGTTCGGATTTCGATTTCGAAAGTCTGAATAGGTCCGTAATGTCAAATGTGACTTGTGTGCCAAATTTGGGGTCAATCATACGTGTTTTGATAGGTTTCGGCGTCATTCGTAGAAGTTGGATTTCCTTAGTTTCACTAGGCTTGAATTGGGGTGCGATTTTTGTTTTTGAAGTTGTTGGATTTGATTTGAGGGCTCGACTAAGTTCTTATGAGAGTTTAGGACTTGTTTGTATATTTGGTTGAGGTCCCGGGGGCCTCGAATTGATTCTGGATGGTTAACGGATCAAAAATTAAAGTTGAGTGATTGTTGAAGTTGGACATCTATTGGTGTAACCGCACCTGCGGAGCTTTGATTGCAGGTGCGGGCTGGTTTGCGCAGGTGCGAGTTTGGAGGGGAGTTTTCCGCACCTGCGTGGCCGTAGGTGCGAGGAGTTTTCCGCACCTGCGTGGCCGTAGGTGCGGTGAGAGGTGCTGACGAGTGTCTGGCGTGTATAAAATTTAAACACATACTCTGTCAAATTATAGTATAGAAAGATGTCGAATCCACAGAGATTGGTTTATCTATTCTACAGACGTTTCTTGTTTTAATTACTATTTGAGAAAATCAGGAAGAGTTGAGTTGTGAATTAACTAACTAAAAATGCATGAATAGAGCAATAAAAAATATTTTGTTTTTCACAAATATAATAAAAAGGTGTTGGGATTATAATTTCACTTAATATTTCTATTATATAATAGATAAAATTATCCTTCAGTTTTTATTTCGCACAAATGTATAAATGCCTCTCACGATTATATTTATATATTATTACTTAAGTTGAAAAATTAATTGCAATCCTCTCGGTTATACAAATTAATCGTCAAAATAGTAATGATAAAGAGCGAGAAATATATGCTTAAACTAAAACTTGCTCTTTTTAGTAAGTCCCTTTCGGTTACCCTAATTGTTATAACTCATTACTATAATATTCGTCTCTTTCGATTACAAAATAAGTGTAGAATCAATTTTTAGCATATAAGAGTTAGATGTCACTAAATAAAAGTTAACATCTATCAATATCAAAATTAACTATATTACTCTTACGCCTCTTTCGATTACAGAATTAGTAAGAAGTTAATATGCAGTACGAAATATATAGAAGTTAACAAATTAAATAACACATAACTATAAAGCAGATAAAATTTAAATAAAAAAAACTTCAGATCAAACATGTGAAATTGAGGGATAATATCTACTATTATATAGAAATATTAAGACCCGTCATTCTCCCAACACAAGAAAAATTATCCCATAATAGAGTTAGTACTGACAACGGAAATATTCTTGCCAATTAAATAAGAAAATAGAAAGAAATATTCAAGAGAATAATTCCCCCTATTTAATTAAAAGTAGGTGCTACAGTAACTTCCAACATTATAATTTATTCAGAACTAGAAATGAAGACACTGTACTAGCTAAAAGAAGAAAAGAAAGTACTGAAAGAAGCAAGGAAAAGAAGAAGCTCTCCTCTTAGTTTTCTCTGTGTTATGAGAAGCTCAATGTAGTGCTATTTATATATGGAAAAATATATCATGTACATTGATTTCTCACATATATTCTTCAAATTTGGCAACTTGCATGTGCTTGTAGTTGTAACGTTTGCTGAAATATAATCCTCCAAATCGGCAAGTGGGTCATTTGCTAGGATTTTTTCATGTGCACAAATACTTTCATCATTTATAAAGTTGCATACACCACTTTACTTCTGAATTTTCAGCATTATAGTTCTTCTTTACAAATTTGGAAAGTGAACTTTTTCTTCTAATTGTTCCTTTTTCTTATTGGTTTAATTATTTTCTGCAAAGAAAGAAAAAATATTAGTACTGAAAATTAGATTTTAACTCAACTTATGCATGATATTTTTCTCTTATTAAATTCTCTCACACTTAATTGTTTGCTTGTCCTCGAGAAAAAAAAAATCAAATAAACATGGTAGCTAAACACTTTGTGTAATCATGAGAAGTTTTGATAGAGAAGAATTAACTAAAGCCAATCCACGAGTTCAAACAACTTTTAACCGTACTCATGTTCACCTATTGAGTATCGAAATCAAAATATTTTCTAATCCCAAGTGTGTCTCACTAGATGAAGAGAGATGCCCATATATCACACAATATATAGATAAAAAATAGAGAAAGGCATGAATAGAAAAATTCACTCAGTATCAACAAAGAATGTATCTCAAGCTACTGGAAATTGCCATAAGCTTGACTATTATGTGGTTCTCTACTAATATAGGAGTCTATGAGTTGAGATCATGTAGAACTTTTATAAGGTTGTAATGAAGGCTTAGGGATCGGAAGGATACATATGGATAATAGTGACTCAAATTCTCTATAGGCTCTACAATTTACTTTATCGCTCAAGCACGGTTGTCTTCCATATTTCTTTAAGCAATTGACATCTTTATTTTTTGTAACTCATTCTCAACTTTCATTTTTTTTAATTGAATGGAGATGACAATATCTCTTCGTTATTCCCTTTTCTTTTGTAATTTTTTTCCAGTATTTCAGAAGCAACTATTTTTATTTTTTTCTTCTCATAAAAATATCTCAAGAGATCAACAAGCTCAAATAATTATCCATTCATCAATTACACCTCATCCCTATATTTTTAAATTTAGATCAACTCTTAAAGTTCCCAAAGGGAATTGGGTGAACAAATAATAAGTCGTAACAACAAACAAGCTAAGGGTTAAAGCTTGGCGACCAACAATAAAAAGAAGAGATAATTTATTTAAGCTCAACTGGGCTAACTAGGGATAAAGATCATCAAGGTAGGTTAATTTAGGATGTGGCTCAACAAACAAGGCCTACTTTCATTTATCAACTCAAAGATCTACCTAGAATTTTGCTTCAAACCACATTCAAGGCAAGATCTAGATTTCCATATAAGCAGGAGAACTAGACATTATAAGCTAACTGCACAATACACTTGAAACCTACGAAAATTATGATTTCAATTATCAATAAGTAAGTATGAGCTTAGAAAGGTAATCATAAAATCCATGAATGGTACTTAATCAAATTCGTCTTTTTTTTTAAGTCTCATGCTTTTCAAGTCAAATCAAGTTTAGCCAACTTATTTACCAAAATAAATTAAACAACTAAAAGTCCAAAAAACAAATGTCATGTTCAAAATATTACAACCATGGCAAAGAACCGAATAAGAAATCCATGGAAGTACATGAAATACGTCGCCTTAGGAATAAGGCAACTCAAATTTTATCAAGTTTTTTCAGTTTTTTATTTTTAGAATTTTACTAAAACATATTTTTTTTACCTTTTGCTTTTAACAGAGAAAAACAAAAACTTTAAAGAAACACATATATAACAAACATATTCCTCTACCACCAAGCTTAATTAATATCATGTCCTCATGATAAACAAATTAAAATAAAAGGAGATGAAGGAGCATCTCAAGGTTTTTCTCATATAACAAAGACAAAATTATGGCAAAGCAAATATTCTTTTTCATGATAGGAGAAAACTTTTCATTGTCGAAATCATAGGAGTGCTTCTTTATCATGACAAAATATATTAATACATACTACATACACACACATATATAATATAATACAAATATGCAATTATTAAAAAAACATTACCTTTTTTTTATTTTGTTTTTAAAACTAATTATTATTTATATTTACTAGAAAGGAATATTATATGTTACTAATAATAATTACTTAAAAGATTAAATAGAGGGAGAGAAAATAGTTTTGAGTTGAACTTCGCCAGCTCGACTTATTTTAAGAATTAGGAAAAAAGGATTGTTGAAGCCTGTTTGTCGAAGAATCTGCTGATATAAGGCTTCAAACGATGACCGTTTACTTTGAATTTATCTCCCCCATCTATACGATGTATTTCAATGGCACCATAGGGGGTCACTTCTGTTACAATGTACGGTCCTGACCAATGTGACTTGAATTTTTCCTGGAATAATCTCAACCGTCTATTTTACAAAAGAACTTGGTCTCCAACTGTAAACTCCTTATGGCGAATGAAGTTATCATGCAATATTTTTGTCTTTTATTTGTATAATTTAACATTTTCATATGCTTCAAGTCTGAACTCCTCCAATTCATCAAGCTACAACAGACGATTTTTACCTGCATCTGGAAAATGTAGATTTAACAACTTTATAGCCTAATAAGCTTTATGTTCTAGTTCCACAGGTAAATGACAAGCTTTTCCAAAAACTAGTCTATAAGGATATGTACCTATGGGAGTTTTGAAAGCAGTTCTGTATGTCCATAAAGCATCATCTAACTTTAAAGACTAATCTTTTTGAGAAGAACCAGCAGTTTTTTCTAAAATTCTTTTTAATTCTTTATTGGATACTTCACAAGAGTGGGTTGCTCTAGTGGTGAGCACCTTCCACTTCCAACCAAGAGGTTGTGAGTTCGAGTCACCCCAAGAGCAAGGTGGGGAGTTCTTGGAGGGAGGGATGCCGAGGGTCTATCGGAAATAGCCTCTTTACCCCAGGTAGGGGTAAGGTCTACGCACACACTACCCTCCCCAGACCCCACTAGTGGGATTATACTGGGTTGTTGTTGTTGTATACTTCAACTTGCCCGCTTGTTTGAGCATGATATGGAGGTCCTGTTTTTTTAGTTACTCCATATCTTGATAACAAACTAGCGAATTGTTTATTTACAAAATGAGTTCCCTGATCTCTTATGATAACTCGTGGAGTTCCAAATCTAGAAAATATATTTTTCTTGAGAAAAGCGCAAAACAACATGAGCATCATTATTTCTAGTAGCCATTGCTTCTACCCATTTTGAAACATAGTCAATAGGAACTAAAATATATTCACATCCATTTGAAAGAGGAAAAGGACCCATAAATGTTACCGCTTCTCTAGGATTTGTCGCAAGTGGCAACATAATTCATCGCATCTCTAAATAAAGTGGGCCAGAAAAAACTAGCTTCAAGCACTTTTGCGGCTGTTCTTCTTCCTCCATAGTGTCCTCCTATAGCTCTATCATGACAGTGGCTTAGGATATTGTTCATCTCTATTTTTGGTACACATCTCCTGATGATTATTAGGAGTCCAGAGAGGTAAGAATGGAGTGGGCATCCTGGTGGATAGGGAACTTAGGGAGTCT
>AWOL01S0013311.1:9671-19938 GCA_000715115.1 Nicotiana otophora | reverse complement strand
TAATTTCTTATTTGATTCTTTACATGTTGTTGGTGCGTCATATGTGTAAAACTGTTTAACTAAGTTTTGTGATATGTGCTTATCTGAGACTTTATCAGTTAATGACTGAGCTTGGGCCATAGAGCTGATTTGGTATTGATTTTGAGGTGACGCGTACGCCATGCTCACATTGGGCTAAGTGTTATTATTTTGGGGTGACGCATGCACTAGGCCATATTTTTGGACTATGTGATTATAATTAGAGTGTAACACCCCGGAATATTTCAAAGTACTTAAGTGTAAGGCCTGGTAGAATTTGCAAAGAAAATTATGTTTCATGGTGCTGGACTATGCTTACGTGTTTGAACAATGCATAGGAAAGTAAAAGAAACTTTTTGCCGGAAAAGTGAGTTTATGCGGTCCATTATACGACCGCATAATCACTCTATGGGCCGCATAATGGCCGTAGAAGTGAGCAGGAGAGGGCTATTCTGGAAGCAGCTATGCGGTCGACTATGCGACCGCATAACTGTTATGCGGTGCATTATGCGACCGCATAACAGTTTTACGGACCGCATAGTGATAGCATACATAGGCAGTTCTTTTGGCTATTTTGTAACCAATTATGCGGCCCATATGCGGTCTGCATAACCATTATGTGGTCGCATATGCGACCGCAGAACCTGTTCCTGATCTTCATTTTTGGGTTTTTAAAACCCGACCCTACTTCGTTAAATACACGTTTTGGGCCATTTTTGAGAGATAATCAGACATTTTAGAGTGATAGAGGGTGCCTTAGAGTGAGAAGGTGTTCTCCAATAATTGTTCTTTAATTATTGCCCATGTTTTGGAAGATTGAGAAGGGAAACTCACTAGGTCTTCATCCTAGAGGTAAGATTCTACACCCTAACCCTTAATTTCGAATTTTGTGTAGAAATGGATAATAAGCAAGATAATTTCTGGGCAAGAGGGTTGGTTATTGTACATGCATGTGTTATCAAGGGGTGTAGAAAGATTGTTGAGCTAAAAATGGTAAAGGTTGGGTTGTGGGATGATGGAATCCTCCATAAAATGATATTGAAACCTTAATCCACATCTACTGTTTGATAAAATGCTCAAATGAGCTAGAACCATGATCATCTTCCTAATTTTGGTTTAATTTGTTATATTTCTAAAATAGATTGAAGTTGCTAAGAATTTCGGAACATTTAGAGTGTAAGGAAGCTCAAGTGAGGTATGTTGGCTAAACTCTTCTTTAAGAGTTGGAATTCTCATTATCCTTGTGAGTTCCGAGATGTTGATTATAAATAGAGCATTCCAATCAGCTTTGTGGTGAAGATATATGTTCAATTCTTATTTCAAATGCTCTTATCATATTTCATTATAAATTGAGTATGTGTCCCAAACTATGGATTACGTATCCACCTATTATAATTTCTAGTCGTGATTTATGTGAAAGGTATTATGCCAAGTTGTGTAGAGATTGTGATTGTGATACACCTCCACCCGTATACATTGGGATGAGGCGGCATGACCGCTTTGTGTTATTATATTGTGGGACTGCACCTCCACCCACTTACATTGGGGTGAGGCGGTACGACCGCTTTGTGTATAGTTTTGGTATTGTTGTGGAACCACCACCCGCATACATTGGGGTGAGGCGGTACGACCGCTTTGTGTATAGTTTTGGTATTGTTGTGGAACCACCACCCGCATACATTGGGGTGAGGCGGTACGACCGCTTTGTGTATAGTTTTGGTATTGTTGTGGAACCACCACCCGCATACATTGGGGTGAGGCGGTACGACCGCTTTGTGTATAGTTTTGGTATTGTTGTGGAACCACCACCCGCATACATTGGGGTGAGGCGGTACGACCGCTTTGTGTATAGTTTTGGTATTGTTGTGGAACCACCACCCGCATACATTGGGGTGAGGCGGTACGACCGCTTTGTGTATAGTTTTGGTATTGTTGTGGAACCACCACCCGCATACATTGGGGTGAGGCGGTACGACCGCTTTGTGTATAGTTTTGGTATTGTTGTGGAACCACCACCCGCATACATTGGGGTGAGGCGGTACGACCGCTTTGTGTATAGTTTTGGTATTGTTGTGGAACCACCACCCGCATACATTGGGGTGAGGCGGTACGACCGCTTTGTGTATAGTTTTGGTATTGTTGTGGAACCACCACCCGCATACATTGGGGTGAGGCGGTACGACCGCTTTGTGTATAGTTTTGGTATTGTTGTGGAACCACCACCCGCATACATTGGGGTGAGGCGGTACGACCGCTTTGTGTATAGTTTTGGTATTGTTGTGGAACCACCACCCGCATACATTGGGGTGAGGCGGTACGACCGCTTTGTGTATAGTTTTGGTATTGTTGTGGAACCACCACCCGCATACATTGGGGTGAGGCGGTACGACCGCTTTGTGTATAGTTTTGGTATTGTTGTGGAACCACCACCCGCATACATTGGGGTGAGGCGGCAGGGCCGCTTGATTAGAGTTGTGGTATTTTACGTACACCTCCACCTGCATACATCGGGTGAGGCAGCGAGGCTGCTTTGTGTGAAGTTAGTTACATATGATCTCATCTTAAATCCTACAAATGTTGTTGATAGCTTTTAATAAGCTTGCTATGGTTGAGACACTTGTCTATATTATTCTATTACCGCACTGGTTCATCATAATTATCTTGTATTTTTAAATTCATAAATTGGTGTTTAGTTTTCATACTAGTACTATTCGAAGGTACTAATGTCCCTTTTGCTGGGGGCGCTGCATCTTTAAATGGATGCAAGTGGTTGCACAGCAGGAGACATTGATCAGTGATAGCAGTACACCTTCTTCCCAGCTGACTTGGTGAGCCCCACTTCATCCTGGGGTCATGTATCTTTTGATCTTTATGTATTACGGTTGAGGTATAGCCGGGGCCTTGTTGCCGGCATTATTATTGTACTCTTATTTATCCATAGAGGCTCTGTAGACATAGTATGGGTTGTGTATTGGTGCTGGGGAAAGACAAACTATGTTATGTTATGGTTGTATTACTTGTCCATTTGAGACTTTAAAAAACTGACAAAACTATTGGTAAGAAATTGGTAATTGCAAACATGACCACATTATTGTTTAATTAAGGAAAACATATATTCTCTTTATTCATGAATGAGTTTGGGTAGAAGGAATCTAATAGGCTTGCTCGGTCGGGTTCACTCGATTGAGTGTTGGTCGCGCTCCTCGGTTTTTAGGGCGTGACATAGAGCTTTGACAGGATCCGCCCCTCAGGAGTCTGGCATAGCAGCAGTGGGCGCAGGCATATTGTTTTATATATGTGCTTGATGATGGGCAGTTATGCCAGCACCCGTACAATGCTAAGTGTGATTATTCTTAATGGTTCCATAGTGATATTATTGAGTTGACATGTATATTTGACATGTACATTCCTCATGCTTGCGGGTAAATTAAATCTTTTATTTGTGTTAGTCTTTAACGGTTATATACGGAAAGTATGCCTAAATTCCTGATATGTGAACGAGCTGAACATGATATTATTGAGCTACATGCATACACGTGTTTTCATTTTTATCATGATTTGTTATTAGTTATTAATATTGGTATCTGAATGTTTCTTCTTAGCTCGTCACTACTTTAAGACCAAGGTTAGTTTTGTTACTTATTGCATGGGGTTGGTTGTACTCATACTACACTCTGCACTACGTGTGCAGATCCAGGTACTTCTGGACGAGGTAATCTCTAATGTTCTTGTAACGACCTGATTAGTCATTTTGAGTATTGTAGGCACGTTCCCCTATTTATTGTCTCTTCTGTTTTTCATTTCTGGTTACGTGACTTGTTGAGGTGGTTGGTTTGGTTCCGGGTGAGTTTCGGAGTGAATTGGGACACTTAGTCCCAAAGTTAGAAGCTTAATTTGAAAGAGTTTACTGGAGATTGACTTTTTTATTAACAATGCCGGAATAGTGTTTTGATGGTTCCGATAGCTTCGTATAATGATTTTGGACTTAAGCATATGTCCAGATGTGAATGTGGAGGCCTATAGGTTGTTCTAACTTGAATTGGCGAAAGTTAGAAAGTTGAAGGTTTGGAAGGTTGACAGGTTTGACCGAGGGTCGACTTTATTGATATTTGGCTCAGATTGTGATTTCGGGAAGTGGCATAGGTCCCTTATGACATTTGGGACTTGCATGCAAAATTTAAGGACATTATGAGGTGTTTAGGCTTATTCGCCATTAGTTTTGAATTGGGAAATGTTTATTAGTTCATTAGGCTTGAATTGGGATACGATATGTGGTTTTGTTGTTTGATGTGATTTGAGGCTTTGAGTAAGTTTGTACTGTGTTTTAGGATTTGTTAGTGTAATTAGCTAAAGTTCCGAGGGCTTCGGGTGTGTTTCGAATGTGTTTCAAACTTTCTTCCTGTGTTGGAAGTTTTGATTTCTATGCTTCTGGTATCCTTCTTAGGGATCACGAAGAATGGGTCGTGATCACGTTGAGTCTTTGCTAGCACATGAGTTTTTTCACTTCGCATTTGTGAAGAGAAGGATCCATTCGAAAAGCCTTGAGGTGTTTGTTCATCGTGAATGTGAGTGTCGGGACGCGTCCGCATAGAAAGAAGGCGAGGTTGTATGGTGGCACGCATTGTTCATCGTGGTCGCGAGGACGGAGCCACCATCATGAAGCTTGAGGACGTTTTGTCACCACGTTTGCATTTGTAGCCTCGTGTTCGCGTAAGAGGTTTAGGGATTTGGTGAAATTTGTTCTTCGCGATCGCGAAGTCTTTTCNTTTGTAGCCTTGTGTTCGCGTAAGAGGTTTAGGGATTTGGTGAAATTTGTTCTTCGCGATCGCGAAGTCTTTTCCGCGATAGTGGAGAGTTTGTGAAATACAGTGCTCTATTTCGAGGGTTTGGTTCATTTTAATATATTGTGAGTTGTAGAGGTCATATTTGTGGGAATTTGGAGAGGATTTTCACGGTTTGGATCGGGGTGAGTGTTTTTGACTCAGAGTTGCCCATTATTCATGATTCCATCATTGTATTTATTATTTAATTAGTGATTTGTGTTGGAGAAATTTAAATTTTATTTAAAAGCTTTCCAAAATTATAAACTGAGGATTTGAAGGTTGATGTGAGGTCGGAAATGGATAATAATTTATGGTTGGACTCGTATCATAATGGGTGCTCAATATTTGTATGTTTTGTCAGGTTTCGAGGTACGGGTCCAAGTTGACTTTTTGATTATCATTAAAGATTGAATCTTTATTATCCTATCACACCCCGAACCCGGGGGGCGGGATCGATGATCAACCAAGATAACCCAGCCGAGCAAGCCTGTACAATACCTTCTACCCGAACTTAATCATGAATGATAGTAAAATCCAATTCATTAATTAATCATTAGGGAGGATCAAGTAAACAACAACACCAATTCATTATCAGCAGTTACATCATTTATAAGCTTCCAAAATACATACTTTGTCATAGTGTAATCTGGAACATGTGATCCAATTACAACATTTCTAGTTTGACTTTCCCCACCCCAACATACCACCCACGCTATGTCTACGAAGCCTCTATTAGATACAAAAAAAGGACAATGATAGTGCCAGCAAAAAGGCTTCGTCTATACCTCAAACCATGGTGATAAAATGAACAAAAGATACATGACCCCGAGTGAAGTGGGGCTCACCAAATCAGCTGGGAAAAGAGTGTAGTGCTATCGGAGATCACTGCTGCATGTTGTGGAACCACCTGCATCCACTAAAGATGAAGCGCCCCCAGCAAAAGGGACATTAGTACTGTCGAATAGTACTAGTATATATGACTAAACATTCTCTCAAAGAAACGAGCGGTAATGCAAGTAAGGAAAGTCATAATATCAGTCAAAGCCTCAAACAATTACCAAATATCAAATTAGAGATAGTATAAGTTTTTAAATAAATTTCCAAATTTTAAGTTGGGAAATCTTTGGTACCGGTATGCCATTATTCACAATTTCGATTACGATTTCCAACCCAGTCGCCACCATGTGTGCGACATGGCGTCTGATCATGACCCGACCGGCTAAGCCGTCTCATGCCAGACATCAACCAAATCACAGTTTCAATTACAATTTCTAACACAATCCCTGCCATGTATGCGACATGGCGTCCGATCACGACCCAATCGCTAGGCTGTCTCATGCGAGATATCACCCTTTTCTATCAATCATCACGTTTCATATTTCTTACACATCTCTTAATTTCATTGGCACTAATGGTCACAATTATATTATTTCTCTTGGCACATTGGCCGAGTTTCATATTTCACATTTCGCATTACGTGATTCATATTTCATGCACACCTTTTTACTTTCAACCATCATCATGGACTTTCCAACAACAAGGCATTTCTATTCAAGACATTTAAGCATACATTTGAGCAAATAGGAATCTTAGGAACATCATGATTTCTTACACAATCTTTCATTTGCTTTCATTTGAAACACAACTTGAAGTCAGTGCATTTAGATATGCAACCCATACTTTGAACATATTCTCAAATAGTAGTACAACATAACGGGAGCATTTGAATTACATATTGATCACGGATGTCTGGTGACACCAGCTTATTTGGGTAATCGATTCACAATAAGAAACTCGAGAATTACATGGATATTATGGGGTTTAATTTTAAAGAGAAGAGTTTAGCCAACATACCTCACTTGAGCATCCTTAAATCTAAATGTTCCGGAAATCTTAGCAACTTCATTATATTTTAGCTCAACAATCTCCCTACATCCCATGATCAATCATACATGAAAAATAAGCCACTCCCATACCCATGAATTATCTTACTAATTGCCCATTTATTGTTAAATTTCGAAATTAAGAGATAGGTTGTAGAATCTTACCTCTAGGATGAAGACCTAGTGTGCTTCACTTGTTAATTCTTCCAAGATTTGAAGTAAGAATTGGGGAATAATTGATTGTGGAACTCTCTCCCTCTCTAGAGCCTTTTCTCTCACTCACAATATCAAGTTCTCCCCTTAGGAATGGTCCATAGAGTCTAAATAACCAAATGGAGTCAAGTTATAAAAACCAAAAATGAAGCTCCGAAATGGGATCAGCGGTCGCATATGCGACCGCATAATGCTTTTGCAGTCCGCGAAATGCATCTCGAAATGGCCCTACGGAACTAGGCTGGTCTTCCCCACTCTGGTCATTATGCGATCCACAGACCTGTTTTGCCGTCGCATAATGCACCGCCGTACCTCCCTCCGCAAACTTTCCATGCTGGTTCTGCGATAAGTGTGCGGATAGCAAAATAGTTTTGTGGTCGCATAATGGGCTATGTTCCAACACACCTTAAACACATATTTTCATTTCAAAATGATGTGATTCTATCACATGGGTCTCCTTTAATACTCGAACACGTTATTCCCAAACACTGTTGGCGCACCTTAAAATCTTAAATCATTAGGAAATTTTAACAAGGCCTTACATTCTCCCCCGCTTAGGATCATTCGTCCACGAATGAGGGTTAGAGTCCGCCATAGACACATAATGTGACTTAAATTTCGACAGAGTATCCCCTGTAACTGGGCCTGTCCACCTGTCAGAGAATCCCATAAAATATTCCTAAAAACATATACATAATCTGATGACACCATATAACATAAAAACAACACCAATCGTGGCCTCATAAGCAGTATATTACCAGAAAGGAACACCCCTAGCATAAGCTGTACAAATGATACGTAATTCATAGGGAACAAATAAGGGTACTTCTTCTTCATTTCTTCCTCACCCTCCCAGGTGGCCTCTTCAAACTGCTGGTTTCACCATAACACTTTCACGGAGGCAGTTTCTTTATTTCTCAACTTTCGAACATGCCGATCAATAATAGAAACGGGAGTCTCTGCATAAGTCAATTCCTCATTAACCTCAATAGTCTCAACCAAAACAATGAGTGTCGGTTCTCCAACTACTTTCTTCAACATAGACACATGAAATACCGGGTGCACTAATGACATCTCAGGAGGTAGCTCAAGCTTTTATGCCACCTCACCGATCCTCTAAATGATTATGTACGGTCTGACATACTCGGGCTCAATTTCCCTTTCTTACCAAATCGCATTACACCTTTCACGGGGGAAACTTTCAAGAATACCCAATCTTCTTCTTTGAACTCCAAATCCCTACAACGAACATCCGAGGTCTGAGCAGTCTTCAACTGCTCCTTAATGATCTTAACTTTTTCCATGGCCTGATGCACGAGGTCTGGCCCCATCAACTCTGCTTTTCCAATCTCGAACCACACAATGTGAGATTTACATCTCCTTCTATATTAAGCCTCAAACGGTGCCATCTGAATGCAAGCATGATAACTATTGTTGTAGGAAAATTCTATGAGTGGCATGTGATCATCCAGCTACCTTTGAAGTGTAGAACACAAGCGCACAACATATCTTCAAGAGTCTGAATAGTCCGCTCTGCATACCCGTCAGTCTGCGGGTGAAAGGTTGTAGTAAGATTCACCTGAGTACCCAGACCTTGCTGAAATTTCTTCCAAATATTAGCCGTGAACTGTGCCCCCCGATCAGAAATGATAGAAAATAGAGTGCCATGCAACCTGACTGTTTCTTTGATATACTACTGAGCATACTGTTCTGCCGTATCGTAGCCTTAACCAGCAAGAAGTGTGCTAATTTCATGATTCGATCCACAATCACCCAAATCGAGTCAAACTTACGAGGAGTATGAGGTAATCCTACCGAAAAGTCCATATTAATCATTTCCAACATCCACATTGGAATTTCTATGTTTTGTGCCAACACACCGGGCCTTTTGTGTTCGGCCTTCAGTTGTTCACAATTTGGACACTTCGCCACAAAGTCCGCTACATTCCTCTTCATATCATTCCACCAATAGACTTCCTTAAGATCATGATAAAAGTTTGTAGAACCCAGGTGCACGGAATACCTAGAAGTGTGAGATTCGATCATAATTCTTTCTCGAAGACCATCCACGTTTGGAACACATAGTCGTCCTTGGTACCATAGTGTACCATTATCCATGCCAAGAGAAAAGACCATTGTCTTATGTTTTTGAATTCCCTCTTTCGGTTGAGCCAACAATGGATCGTTGTATTGCATCTCGTTGACTTCCACAACAAGTGATGATTCAACCCTATTATGCACAATCACCCCTACTTCACTATAGTCCACAGGATGAACTCCCAAACTAGCCAATCGGTAAACTTACTTGGCCAATGGCCTTTGCTATTCCTCCAAGTGTGCTAAACCACCCATAGAGTTCCGGGTAAGAGCATCCGCCACAACATTATCCTTCCCCGGATGAAATAAAATATCAATGGCGTAATCCTTGAGTAATTCAAGCCATCTTCTCTACCTCAGATTCAACTCCTTCTATTTTAAAATATATTGAAGGCTCTTATGGTCCGTGAATATATCCACATGGACCCCATATAAATAATGATGCCAAATTTTCAATGCAAATACCACCGCTGCGAGTTATAAGGCATGTGTTGGATAGTTCTTTTAATGATTCTTTAGTTGCCTAGAATCATAATCTATCACCTTCCCATGTTCCATTAATACACACCCAATCCCGATCCTTGAAGCATCACAATATACAACAAATCCATCTATACCCCTTGGTAGGGTCAACACGGGTATCGTAGTCAATCTTGCTTTCAACTCCTGGAAACTCTTTTCACAAGCATGTGACCATTGGAACTTAAATGCCTTATGCGTCAATTAAGTCAATGGAGAGGCAAGAGTAGAAAAACCCTCCAAAAACTTTCTATAAATACATCCTTTGTTGATCATCTTCGCAGCCTTAAGGTAAGAAATAAACCTACTCTTTGTCACCGCATCATCCCCCTTCCACTCAATGACTTGCTCATTTGGAAATTCGAACCTAACGGTCCTGGTTCGGAAATTAAGCTTGGAAAAACATGAATAAAGCCAGTCCATTCCCATTATTACATCAAAATCGACCTCCTCAATTCAATGAGATCGGACTTGGTGTCCCGACCACGCAACGTGACAACACAATCCCTATAAACCCGCGTGGCCAAAATAGACTAACCAACTGGAGTAATACAAATAACGGCTCATGAAGATGTTCTGGTTCTATCCCAAATTCCATAGCAACATAAAGAGTAACATATGACAAAGTTGAACCGGGGTCAATAAGAGCATACACATTATGCGATTGGACAGTCAATATACCTGTAACAACATCTAGAGAAGCCTCCGAATTCT
>AWOL01S0013306.1:0-10948 GCA_000715115.1 Nicotiana otophora | reverse complement strand
AAATACCAAGCCTCTATGTTGCTATACCACAGAGTGATATAGATGAGGTAACATCTCAAGGGTCTGATACCCAACAAACAGAGCAGCTTACTTATGTTTGTATCCAAGAATTTCTAACAGAGGATAGTTCGGAGGTAAGTACTATTTCCTCCCAATATTCTTCAGAAGAAGAGCTCTTCCCATTTTCATGAATCATCCCATAGAGCCGTAGGTCTCCGAAGTTGAAGATGATTATTATGGGATGACTTATGAGCCAATTCCATAAAGGAGATATGATTCGACAACAACTAAATAGGTAGGTACTGGTTTCCATACCTTTACCTTGGATGATATAAAAGTCTCAAGAATTCCCCAAAGAATCCAAGATTTCTATACTTGGATGGTGACCAACAATTTGGCAGAGTGAGAAAATTACATAATTCTATCAGAATTCACTTTTTACCATTAAGGTATTCTTCGAGACTGGTGGAATTCCCTTGGGTTTTAGGACAACAATGATTTCCTTACATCCCAAAATTTTACTTTTAACATTAGAATCTTGCATGAAGTTTTCTGCAGCGATGCTGGACAAAGGCATGCACAACGTCGAAGACAACTTTTTTAAATGCAGTGTCTGTCTTAGGAAATAGATATTATTGACAACTACTTCCAGAAAGAAATGGCAAAAATCCTTTTTGGGCTGGGTGGGGATGTCAATCTCAAAATAAGAATTTGTATCATCCCTACCAAAGATGTTGGTTGGTAGAACCATGACATCATATAAGATAAATAACAGTCAATAACTACTCCAAAAATTAGTTACATTAGGAAAGCCATTTTTATGCTATTGATGATATATGTGCAAAAAGAACTATTCTAAAATAGATAATGAAGAATGATCCAACACTTGATAGAGCTTGCCCAGGTTGGACTTGATCATATGAAAGAATGATTTTTCATGCAAGGCACCAAGGAAGAAGTTCCAAAGATTCAGGTTTCCAAAATTCTCAAACGACAGGTCCAAGTTCAGAAGGCAAAAAAATACTTTAGAAGGGAAAGGCAGGGTAATGCAAGAGGAAATAGAGCATGTTTTATTTGTAATATAATATGACATTTTGCGAGGAATTGCCTGCAATCGAAATAGTGTATAAGACTTCTCTCTGAAATTACAGACTACACAGGCTTTCATTTTAGTGAAGATGACGATCATGAATCCGTTTTCTCATTTGAAGATGAGCCCACAAAAGAGACTCTATTGTCCCTGGATGTTTATAAAGAATATCATGATGATCATTACCAAATTTAAGAGTCAAATCCAAAGGTGAAAGAAGAGATGCACAACATCACGGTGATCCTGTAAGCAGAAATCAAAGTCTATGCATCCAAGTGGGAGAAACAAACACATGTCATAGCTTTCAACCACTCTCACCTTAAAAAGCCAATCAAGGCTACTTTATCTTTCCATATGATACATCCTATGTACCACTCTCCTTGTAGATATAATCTAGAGTATTTCTTTGAATGAATTGATGGAAGCATGTCCGACCATGGAATGGACTGTTCACTTTGACATCGAAGGCAGAAATGTGTAGTGGTTCAAAGTTCCTTTCACAGGTCACTGCCCATGGGAAATTGAATCTTCCTGCCAAGAATGCCTTGAGGAGCTAGCAGAATACTATCGGGTGCCCAGAAAGAAAAACAAGAAGGCCAGAAAGAAAACGTGCAAATCATCTGCAGAATGCCTTCGAGGAAGGTATGGAAAAGGCAACGATCACTTGGCCTGATCAACTCCCAAGTAAGTATAAATACCTTGTCAGCTATAACCCTCGGTAATGGCCAAAATTTCTAGAGAAAATGCCAAGCCAATCACCCAAGTTGGTAAGATGACGAGGTAGCCGCTTTTTCCAGCAATCCTGAAATACTAATGTATAGCCCAGTTAGCGGCGGATATAACCATGATTTTGCACCTCTTGAACATTTCAGTAAATATGGTGCAGATCATGACCCCAAAATCCCCCAAAAGAATGTTGTTTTTCCCTTAGGAGAAAAACCACCATCTAGTGACATTGAAGCAACAATCCATTGTCAGTCTAAAAATTCTATTTCTCAAAATAGAATATTGAGCAACACTAATAGCACTGTTAAAAATATTTTACACACTGAGAATAAAATGCTTAGAGGTGTGGAAAATGAGAAAAAGGTCGAACAGGTCGTAGGAAAGTCTTCCCAACATGCAGGACTCATCAAAGCCTTGGACCACTGGTTAGTAAGATTGCAGTATGATAATTATCTGTCGGGTACTTCTCTTTTCCATTTATTCTAGAAAAATGATGGTGTCTCTAAACAACTACAACTCTTGAAAAGTGATCACCTTATGCCCATGAAGCCCATATGTCCTTAGGTCACTTCTCTTACTCCCACAAGTACATTCTCAACCCAAAGCTATCCCCCTCCTCAGCTAGATTATTATTTTTCTATCTTTTCCTCTCCCCAAAGAAATATCCATATATTTGCTCATAATTATTTTTCTCTATTTATTAAAGAACCCGAAAATGACATCGCAAAGCTAATTTGGAAAACAAAATGCACTTGCAGCCGAGAGACACCCGAAAAAGAATAGAGATGTAGTAGAAAGCTAAAAGATGCTAGCTATGAGAACCTCAAGATCTCTACCCTCCAAACCCCAAGCCCTTATGTTGCCCAACCATAGAGAGATTTAGAAGAGGTAACATCTCAAAGGTTCGATACCAATAAAAAAGAGGAGCTTACTGATGCTTCGATCCAACAAGTTCCAATAGAGAGTAGTTTCGAGGTAAGTACTAATTCCTTACAAGTTTCTTCAAAAGAGGAACTGCCTATTTTCATGAATCAGCCCAAGGAGCTAGAGGTCTTCGAATTTGACGATGATCAAGATGGGAGGACTGATGAGCTCATTGTAGAAAGGACATATGATTCATCTGCAGCCAAACAGATAATGAAGAATGATCCAACACTTGATAGATCTTTCTGCATATCAGATTTAATCATCGGAATGAAAGATTGCTCGTGCCAGTCACCAGGGAAGAAGTCCAAAAGATTCAGGCCACCAAAATTCTCAAGCAACAGGTTCGAATACTAAATACTTTAGAAGGAGAAGTCTAGGCAATGCAAGGAGAAATAGAGCACGTTTTATTTGAAATAAAATATGATATTTTGTGCGAAACTACCTGTAGTCCAAGCAGTATATTGAAATTCTATATGAAATTATAGATTACACATGCATTTATTTCAGTGATCCAAGCATCACGGTGATCCCGCAAGCAGAAATCAAAGTCTATGCATCCATGTGGGACAAACAATCACATGCCATAGCTTTCTTTGACTCGGAAGCAACCTCCTCATTCAATAATCATGCAGTCATACAATATGAGTATTGGGTGTCATACTTCAAGAATTGCAACACAAAATGAAATAGAGTTCTGATCGGAACTGTCATTATAAAGCACCTGATCACCATTGAATTCTTACTAGGACTGAAGTACATGGGCAAATTGAGTGAGTCATATGTCCCAGACATGGATTTGATTATTGGTTTTGACATTTACAAGGTCTTGCAGGACAAACACCAGATCAAAGCCAATGGGATAGCATTAAAAAGCAATTCAAGCCGTATTGTGTAGTCCTGAGATTGTTCCAGCTCACAAAACTAGATCAGGGAAATCGAAGCACAAATCACACAACACTCCTGTGTAGAATCTCACATTTAATTCTTAACAGAACGTGACAATCATTATGGAAAAATGAAGAGTTCTTCATTAAGCTACCTTTGAAGAAAAATGATAATATCAGTCCTACACTGGCAAGTCACTTTGGTATGAATACAGACCACCTTCAGCTTGCAAAAAGGAGTATCGGGAACTAGTGGATTTTGATCTCATTATGCCATCAAATTCACAATGGGTGTGCTAAGCATTTATGTTAACAAAAAAGTCGAGCAAACAAGAGGTAAATTGATATTGGTAATTAATTACCAATCACTCAATCATTTACTTTTGGATGACAAGTTTTTCATCCCTAATAAGCTGACCATTTTGTCCCAACTTGTCTAAAAACAATATTATTCTATGTTTGATGTCAAATCAGGCTTTTGGTAATTGGGAATCCACCCGGATGATAGGGAAAAATTAGTTTTTGTATTTCCGATCACCATTTTCATTGGAAAGTCGTGCCCTTCAGCTTAAAAACTGCTCCATCTTTGTTTCAAAAGTCCATGATGAAAATATCTCAGTCCATCCTTCACGCATTACTTCTTTATATTGATGATATTTTACTATTCTGTGATACTTGGGAGGAGCATATAAATTTGCTCAATCATTTTCCATTTTTAATGCGAATAAATGGCATCATCCTTTTAGCCAAAAAGATGGTTTTTGCAAAACAAGTGATTGATATTTTGGGCATAAATTATTCCAATGGAGAACACACCTCAGGTCCTCATATTTCTAAAGAACATCTCAAGTTCCCCAATATTGGGTTCATAATGAAGAAAATACAACAATATTTGGGAATAATAAATTAAGTGATAGATTTAATTCCTATTTATATACATATATTTCTCCTCTCGCAAAAAGTTTGAACTATAATGCCCATCCATGGGGCAAGGATCAAAACGATGCGGTGAACAAAAATAAAAGAGATGTCTCAATGTGTCAGAATCTTTGCACATTTCCTCATATGGAAATAAAATGTTGCAGACAGATTTAAGGAATGAATATTGGAGCAAAATTTTATTTGAGAAAAAAAATGTTCAGAGAAAAATATATGGTTACGCTAGTGGAATATCCAAGGATGCTGAACAACACTATCATTCCACGTTCAAGGAGATTCTTGCCGTTAAATAAAAAGTTCAGTTTTCTTCTAATTCACTAACAATTTCTTATAAAGATGGTTGTGAATGCTTTTTTGAGGATGATCCAGTTGAATCCAAAGGTCATTCTGAATCAGTAAATTCTTGGATGGGCTGAATGGTTTTGTCCATACAAGTTTCAGGTCAAGCACTTGAAAGGGAAATATAATGTTTTAACTGATTTTCTTTGAAGGGAAGTGTGATGACCCAAAATGTCATCTTTAATTTAATCATTCATTTTTGTATTATAAGACCTCGAAAAGCACTATTCATCACTCCTTCACTTGCGTGCATAGTCCGAATAATTTTTCGGAATGTTTTTATTTGCAAAATTGATTAAAATGTGAAATAGAGCTTTAAAACTCTACTAAGTTGACTTTGGTCAACATTTTGAGAAAATAGAGTCGGATCAGTATTTTGACAGTTCCGGTAGGTCCGTATCATGATTTGGGACATGGGTGTATGCCTAGAATTGAATTTGGAGGTCCCTAGCTCAAATTATCGCTATTTAACGGAAACTACAAATTTAAAGGCTAAAGATTTCCTCAGGCCGTTAGAGGTGGAGGTCAGGTAGTTAGAGGCCGTCCCAGGGACGTGGTTCAGCAGTGGAGCCCCAATTTTATTCTTTTCCAGCTAGGCCTGAGGCCGAGTTATCCGATGCAGCGATCACAGGTATGGTTCCAGTTTGCCATAGAGACGCTTCAGTTCTATTTGATTCAGGATCTACTTATTTCTACGTGTCCTCCTATTTTGCTTCATATTTGGTTGCACCTCATGATTCTCTGAGTGCTTCTGTGTGTGTGTCCACACCGGTGGGAGATTCTATTATGGTAGATCATGTTTATCATTCGTGTGTGGTAACTATTGGGAGTCTTGAGACTAGCGTGGATCTTCTACTACTTGACATGGTAGATTTTGATGTCATCTTGGGTTTGGATTGGTTGTCACCTTATCATGCTATATTGCATTGTTACAACAAAACGGTGACCTTAGACATGCCTGGGTTACCTCGACTAGAGTGGAAAGGGACTCTTGGCCATTCTCACAGCAAGGTTATCTCTTATGTGAAAGCTAGGCGTATGGCCGAGAAGGGGTGTCTAGCTTATTTGGCTTATATTAGGGATCCCAACACGGAAGTTCTTTTTATGGATTCAGTTCCTGTTGTCCGTGAATTTCCAGATGTATTTCCTGCAGATCTACGGGGAATGCCACCCGATAGAGATATTGACTTCTGTATTGATTTAGCTCCTGGCACTACGCACATTTCTATCCCACAATACCGTATGGCCCCGCTGGAGTTGAAAGAATTGAAGGAGCAGTTCTAAGACTTTCTTAATCAGGGATTCATTAGGCCCAGTATCTTGCCCTGGGGTGCACCAGTACTATTTGTAAAGAAGAAACATGGCTCTATGCGGATGTGTAAATTTTATCGGCAGTTGAACAAGGCCACTATCAAAAACAAATATATGTTGCCAAGAATTGATGACATATTCGATCAGCTTCAAGGTGCTAGGGTGTTTTCAAAGATTGATTTGAGGTCCCGTTACCATCAGTTAAAGATTAGGGCATGCGATGTCCCTAATATAGCTTTTCAGACTCGGTATGGACATTACAAATTCCTAGTGATGTCATTTGGGCTGAGACAAATGCCCCAACAACATTTTTGGATTTGATGAACTGGGTGTTCAAACCTTATCTGGATTCTTTTATGGTTGTATTCATTGATGATATCTTGATTTACTCTAGCAGTCGAGAGGAGCATGAGCAACATCATCGAATTGTGCTTCAGATTTTGAAGAATAATCAGTTATATGCCAAATTTTCAAAATGCGAATTTTAGTTAGACTCAGTTGCCTTTTTGGGTCGAGTTATATCTATTGAAGGCATAAAAGTGGATCCTAAGAAGATTGAGGTAGTTCAGAATTGGCCTAGACCTACTTCAGCTACAGAGATGCAGAGTTTCCTGGGTTTGGCAGGTTATTATCGCCGGTTTGTGGAGGGGTATTCATCCATTGCATCCCTACTGACAAAATTGACCTAGAAGGGTTCCCCATTCAGATGGTCAGACAAGTGTGAGTTGAGCTTTCATAAGCTCGTGACCTTTTTGACTACAACGCCAGTGTTGATATTACCCACATGTTCAAGATCTTATACGGTGTATTGTGATGCATCTCGCATTGGTCTTGGTGCAATATTGATGCAAGATTGCAGGGTGATTGCATATGCGTCGCAGCAGTTGAAAGTTCACGAGAAGAATTATCCTATCAATGACTTAGAATTGGCAACCATTGTCCATGAACTGATGATTTGGACGCATTACCTTTACGGTATCTCGTGTGAGGTATTCACTGATCATCGTAGCCTACAGTATCTGTTCAGGCAAAAAGATCTCAATATGAGGTAGATAAGATGGTTGGTGTTGTTGAAAGACTAAGATATCACCATTTTGTATCACAACGTAAAGGCCAATGTGGTAGCCGATGCTTTGAGTGGAAAGGCTGTGTGTATGGGCAGTCTTACGTATAGTTTGGTTGGTGAGAGACCATTAGCTGCAGATGTTTAGGCATTGGCTAATTAGTTCACGAGGTTAGATGTTTCAGAACCCAGTCCGGTTCTAGCTTGCACAGTTCGGTCTTCTCTATATGAGTGTATCAGAGAGCGACAGTATAATGATCCTCATTTGCTTGTCCATAAGGACACGGTACGACATGGTGGTGCCAAAGAATTTGCTATGGGGGAAGATGTAGTTCTACGGATGCAGGGTCGTATTTGTGTGCCTAATCTGGATGGGCTTCGTGAATAAATTCTTGAGAAGGCATAGAGTTCCAGGTATTCTATTTATCCGGGTGCCGCCAAAATGTATCAAGATTTGCAGACACATTATTGGTGTAGGAGAATGAAGAAAGATATTCTTGCATATCTAGCTCGGTGTCTAAATTGTGAGCAACTCAAGTGTGACTGGTGGTTTACATCAGAAGTTAAAAATACCTGAGTGGGAGTGGGAGCGTATCATATGGATCTTGTTGTTAGGATTCCATGAACTCTAATAAAGTTTGAAGCAGTATATGTCATTGTGGACAGGTTTACCAAGTCAGCACATTTCATTCCAGTAGCAGGTACCTATTCTTCAAGGCGGTTAGCGGAGATTTACATCCCTGAGATTCTCCGCCGTCATGGTGTGCCCGTGTCTATCATTTCTGATCCAGGTACGCTGTTCACTTGGCACTTCTAGAGGGCTGTATAATGTGAGTTATGCACGTGGGTTGAGTTTAGTACGACATTTCATCCACAGACAGACGGACAGTCAGAGCGCACTATTCAGATATTGGAAGATGTGCTTCATCCTTGTGTTATAGACTTTGGAGGTTCTTGGGATCAATTCTTGCCACTTGTGGAATTTGCCTATAATAATAGCTACCAGTTGAGCCTTCAGATGGCTCTATATGAGGCATTATACGGAAGACGGAGTCGTTCGCCAGTTGGATGGTTTAAATCAGGAGAGGCTCGGTTGTTGGGTACCGATTTGGTACATGATGCCTTGGATAAGGTCAAAATCATTCAGGATCGACATCGCATAGCTCAGTCTAGTCAAAAGAGTTATTTCGAATGTAAAGTTGTTGGTATTGCATTCATGGTTGGAGAAAGAGTATTGCTCCGGGTATTACATATGAAAGGTGTAATGAGGTTCAGAAAGAAGGGCAAGTTGAGCCCTAGGTATAAAGGACCCTTCGAAATTCTTGAAAGGGTGGGCGAAATAGCCTACAAGCTTGCATTACCACCTAGTTTATCAGTGGTTCATCCGGTGTTCCACGTGTCTATGCTCCGGAAATATCATGGTGATCCATCACATATGTTAGATTTCGGCTCAGTCCAATTGTACAAGGATTTGACTTATGAGAAGGAGCCGGTAGCTATTCTAGCCTGGCAGGTCCGACAGTTGAGGTCTAAGAGTTATTCATCAGTTCGAGTGCAATGGAGAGGCCAGCCGGTAGAAGCATCTACTTGGGAGTCCGTGTCGGAAATGCGGAGTAGATATCCACACCTTTATACCAGCCCAAGTACTTTTTCTAATTCCGTTCGAGGACGAACATTTATTTTATTGGTGGAGAATGTGATGACCCAAAATGTCATATTTAATTTAAATATTCATTTCTATGTAATAAGACCTCGAAAAACACTATTCATCACTCCTCGACTTGCTTAAACAGTCCGAATAATTTTTCGGAAAGTTTGTATATAAAACATTGATTAACATGAGAAATAGAGCTTTAAAACTCAATTAAGTTGACTTTGGTCAATAGTTTGAGCAAACGAAGTTGGATCAGTGTTTCCACAGCTCCGGTAGGTCCGTACTGTGACTTTGGACATGGGTATATGCCCGGAATCCAATTCGGAGGTCCCTAACTCAAATTATCGCTATTTAACAAAAACTAGAAATTTAAAGGCTAAAGATTTCCAAAGTATGACCACGGATTTGACTTTTTGCTATCGGGGATGGAATCCAATTGGGGAAATTTGAATCGGTCCGTTATGTCATTTATGACTTTTGTGCAAAATTTGAGATCAATCGGACTTGATTTGATAGGTTTCGGCATCGAATGTAGAAGTTGAAAATTATTAAGTTCCTTAAGCTTGAATTGGAGTATGATTCATGGTTTTAGCATTGTTGTATCTTATTTGAGGTCTCCACTAAGTTCTTATGATATTTTAGGACTTGTCGGTGTATTTGGTTGAGGTCCCGGGTGCCTCGGGTGGATTCTGGATGGTTAACAGATCAAAATTTGGACTTAAGGAAAATCTAAAATTTTGGCCTTCCGGTGTAATCGCACCTGCGGATTGTAGACCGCAGATGCGAGCTCACAGAAGCGAGCCATGCCTCGCAGAAGCGGAGAGTCTGCAATAGAGGACGGGGTGTCACAGAATCGCGACCGCACAAGCGGCCCACGCATCGCAGAGGCGGGAAAAGAGGGAAGGGGCAGCCTTGCGCCGAAGCGAGTCAACCCACAGAAGCGACCCCAATTTCCGCAAAAGCAGGACCGCAGATGCGGCCAAGCGTCTGCAGATGCGAAAAAGCCTGGACAAAACCTATAAAATCGGAAGTTAACCATTTTTACTCATTTTTGAGTTTTGAGTCTCAGATTTAGGCGATTTCAAAGGGAATTTTCACGGCATTGAATTGGGTAAGTGTTCTATAACCAAAGGTGATTATATTTCATAAATCCATGTCTATATTCATCATTTATTTCGGATTTAGATGAAAGAAATTGGAATTTTTGTAAAACATTCCAAAAAATGAAAAGTTTATGATTTGAAGGTTCATGTAACATCAGAATTTGAAAATTTTTATATGGTTAGACTCGTCTCGGAAGGGGTTTTCGGATTTTGTAAGGTTTTCCGAGATTCAAGATGTGGGCCCCACTATTGATTTTTTAGATGAATTTCAGATTTTAATCCGAAACATTAGTAAATTCATATGGAATTAATTCTCAAGATTTGTATTGAGTATATTAAATTGTTTATGACTAGATTTGAGGATTTTAGACACGAATTCACGAGGCAAAGGTTTATTGGAATCTTGAATTTGGTTGCAAAGCAAGGTAAGTATCGTGGTTAACCTTGACTTGAGGGAGTATGATTTATTTTTCTATTTGCTACGTGATTTAATGTGCGGGTACAATGTATATGTAAGGTGACGAGTACTTATGCATTGTGGTTGAGTCAAAGCATGCTGGAGGAATTTATTTCATTTTGAATAAATGCTTATTTAATTAAGATATTACTGCTTAAGTTTATTATTGATTATTTGATCATTATTCATGAAATTTTTATTGATTTAATTATTGTTGAATATGGTGAGAAAGAATGTAAAAGCACGAAGGGTGATGCGGTGCCATTTGTATTATTAATATTATCATTGTCATGGTTAGAAAGAGTGTAAAATCACAAAGGGTGCTACCGTGTGATTTTTAAGTGTAAAAGCACGAAAGGTGATGCCATGCCATTTTCAGAGAGTGTAAAAGAACGAAGGGTGATGCCGTGCCAAAAGAGGGTTAAAGCACGAAGGGTGATGTCGTGCCAATTATT
>AWOL01S0013305.1:29007-40253 GCA_000715115.1 Nicotiana otophora | reverse complement strand
ATCTTGAGTTCCTAATTATTCTTAAATTTTATTGTGTGGAACTACTCTCAATTGTTGTGTGAGGGCACCAGATTCAAGAAGGAAAGGCAATGTCGTTGACCTCTATGTTAGAGTAAATGAGCGGGTTATAAATAATGCGTGGTACTTTTGAGTCAAATCTTGAGGTGAAGATGTTACACTATTGTTCTTACACATTAAACCGTTTGTTGATACGACATCAGAGTATAGAGATATTCGCATTTTCGCGAGACTGTACTAGCAGCTCCCAATGGGACCCACTTAGGTGGTCTTGAACATTTTAACGGGGTTGGACTCCTCATTTTTGGCTATCTTCGACCAAGGAAATTTTCCAAACTCTCTAAACACCTCTCTAACAGCTCTCCAAGGTTCCAAGTCTAATCCAAGGTGGTTTTACCTAGACCTGTCCTCAAAATTTAGCCTGAGTGAAGAAAAGAATCTCTATGGTGTTGTGATGCCATTAAGGGTGCTTGTAAGCTAAGGGAAGCTTTGGTTCAAGTTTTTTCTGTTTGTTTAAGGTATGTATAACACTCTATTTCTTGGGCTTAAGCTTATATATGCGTTGGTTAAGTTATTTGGATGAAGAATTACAAGTTTGGAGTTGTGTATATGACTTCATATGGCTGGAAATCACAGGGAATGTCTTGTTTATAATGTTTGTATTGTTGTTATGTTGGTAAATATTTTTAGTATGTTGATGATATTTTAACTTGGAGAATAAACAACCACACAATGCATAGAAGTTGTCCATATTAATGTAATATTTTGTTGGGTTGCTTGATGTTACTTTTATTACGGATATAAGGTTGCAATGTCATTCCAATATATGTTTTTATATGTTGGACTGTTTGAAGGTGTTTATGTATAGGGGAGATGGTAGAAATAGTTGGGGTTTGGTTCCAATCTAATCTTACCGCTCGTCATGTTAAGTAGTTGTTCTGTTGGTGACATTTGAGCACTTATTGTTGTGTAGGGTGAATTGTGTTGTTGGGCTGTTCGGTGTATTGTGGTGCTGAAAGTATATAGTTGAAGGTCATATGTGATCTTATTATTTTTATTGACTTGGGGAAAGAAAGGAAAATAAGGTAGATGCTGCCGTTTTAATAATAAATAAGCTTGTCGTTCGTTGTCCGATAGTTGCATCTTTCGTAGCTTAACGATAGCATTATTATCGTTGTTATAGATTAAAGTGCGATGAGACGATTTCAACGTGTTCATTGGACATACTGTAATAAGGCATGTTAAGGCTATCTCTTCTTTCCTTTTGGCATGATCCATATGATACAAACAAAACGAGCAAACATGCAACTTTCACAAATGACTCTATTCTTTGAAGTAATAGGGATGCCTGTGTTCTTTGTAGTGTAGGGTTCACATAGTAATAAAGGTAATTTGTTTCTTTGGTGTGGTGATGCTTTACCGGTGTTTTGTGCCGATACACTTGGGTTTGACGGATTGCGTGACTTGGTTAATTTGGGAAAATTCAGTTCTGATTGGTTAGTTATGTGTGGATGGGTTTCGAAAAGTTCTTGATAGTGTCGAGGACCGCTTGGGCTAGATGTCTGCCCGTGGCATAAGAAACATGTTACATGTTATAATTTTTCTCCTGTATGGGGTCACGAGTTCTAGATAGCATGAACGATTTCAGATATTTAGAAGATTGTTAGCATTATCTGGTACAACCTAAGAAGGGTTCACACTCCAACAGATGCATTGTCCTTTGACTTGCAGTTGCCTGACATGTAATACGCTAATGGCCCGATTGATTGAATACTGATGTTCAGATTTATCTATGTGGCAATAAGGAATTATGGAAGTATTTCTCGTGGAATGATAGTGTATGATGGATATGTCAGTAATTTGAATAATGTAGTTGGGATTTGGAGATTATGGTATTCTAGGGATTTGAAGACGGAGAGAATTCTCAAAAGCATGTGTTATAGATCGATTATTGTGCAAATTTCGGAGGTTATCTACCTATTTTAGGAGGATCAGAAATGATTTGGAGCCCATTGGTAGGCCTAATGAGAATGTATATTCTACCCAAAACATTTATTGTGGAGGGATGTGTTATCAGTTTGAGAGGATCTTATTTATTTTCTGATATGTTCCATGTGTTACTCTCATATGCTATGATGGGTTGTGATCTATTGATTACTTTTACCTGATGCGATTCTATTTAGGGGCTTGTGGCGAAATTCGAGCAAGATGATTCTCGGGTGTTGAATGGTTGATTGTGCCTTGGTTCTGGTCTTTCTATTTGTGGTATACTTTGGAGAAGGTGAAGATGATTTAGGATTGGCTTTGTACGCCGTGGTCCAGGAAGAAGAGTTATGCTGATCAGAGGGCTCGTGATGTAGCATTCATGGTGGGTGAGAGGGATTTACTCAGAGTTTCACCCATGAAGGGTGTGATGAGGTTCGGAAATAAGGGCAAGTTGAGCCCTCGCTGTATCAGCCCTTTTGAGATCCTTAAGAGAGTAGGTGAGGTGTCCTACAGACTTGCAGTTCCACCGAACATATCAGCAGTTCACTCGGTGTTACATGTTTCCATGACACAAAAGTAAAATGGTGATCCATCATATTTATTAGATTTCAGCTCAGTCTAATTGGACAGGGGTTTGACTTATGTTGAGGAGTTGGTGGCTATCCTGGATAGAAAGAAGTTGAGGTTAAAAAACATTGCTTAAATGAAAGTATAATGGAGAGGTCAATCGATCGAGAAGGTGACTTGGGCGACCGAGCATGATATGCAGAGTCATTATCCTCAGCTTTATGGCACTTCAGCTATGTCTCTATGCATGTTTGAGTACGAATGTTTGTTTTAATAGGGGGAGAATGTAGCGACCTGACCTGTTATTTCATATAATTGAGCCCTGTTTCCCCTTTGGAGTAGTTCTTGTATTGTTGGACTCATTATCGAATCTGTGTTCGGATTTTGTAAGTTTGGTCGGGTTCCGAGACGCAGGCGCGAGGTTGACTTTGTGTTTCTTTTTTTAAGATTGCAACTATATTTTTCGGAATAGCTTCCTATAGATTGAATTTATGGTTTGAAGTTGTTTTGGCTAGATTCGAGCCGTTCAGAAATGGATAATTGTGGGAAAGGCTTACTAGTGGGTTGAGTTAGCATGTTTTGAGGTAAGTGTCTTGCGTAACTTTGTGTGGGCGAATTATCCCATAGGATTGGTGTTGTTTTGTGTTAATTATGATATTGGATGTCGTGTACGCAAGGTGACGAGTGAGTATACGTGCTAAATGTTGTAATTGACCGGTTTTTAGCTATGTAGATTCATTTCATGACTTTTATTGAGTTTCCATAATATGTTATATTCATCACCTTTAGTTTATCTTCACATGCTTTACTTGTCATCATTAATACTTGTCTTAAATCTTACTTGCTAATTGTCTTTACATGTTTAGTTAAAGTTATTGTCCTCTCTATTACTTATTCATTATTTAATCAATGAGCCCCTTACTTGAAGCTGTTATTTCTTGGAATATCTTATTGTTATATTTGGTATTGAGTTATAAAGGCCATAATTCACATTGAGGTAAAGTTATAAATTGTTGAAATACCATTCTTGTGGAGTTATTCACTTTTGGTTGCTATTGTTGAGACTCTTGTGCATAATGTGGTTTAGCCATGGGCTATTTATTGTGGAAACACTATTATTGTTGACTTCTTTGTCAATTTGTGATATTGGGCACTTGAGGAGCGATTTGTAATATATTGTGACATTGATACGCATGTGGTGGTATAAGGGATGGGATCGAAACGCATGCGGTGAGATGAGGTGGGCTTGATACGCTTGTTGCTAGTAGGGGAACTACTTGAAGCCACACGGTGTGATAAGGTGGGCTAAAACGCGGGAGGCTATTTCGAAATAAATGATTTTCAAAACTAAATGCAAGGCTCCTGCGGTGATATAAGGTATGATTGTGATTTGTTTTGTGATATGAGACTTCGAGGCAGTACCTCGGTAGTGATGCTTGCTAATACCTTTCTATTATATCACTTGTGTTTTGGTTGCTTTGCATCCTCGGCATATTATTCCTTGTTTACTTTCGTGATGCCTTAAGTGCCTTAGTTCAGTGTAGCTATTCATGGTTAATTTTCTTCATTGTTTCATTTCTGTTGTTTATCATTATCACACTGTCATATAACTGTTCAAATTTCTTATTTATTCCAGTAGGGTGTTGACCTGACCTCGTCACTACTCTATGGAAGTTAGGCTTTGGACTTACTGGGTACCGTTGCGGTGTACTCATGCTACGCTTCTGCACATCTTTTTATGCAGATCTAGGTACCCTTACCAGCCTAGGGACCAATGAGTAGAGTTCAGATTTGGAGACTTCAAGGTATACTTGCCATCGTCCACGGGCCTCGTAGTCACCCTCTATCTAGTTCTATTTCATTTTCCCTTTTTGTAGATAATCTTGTATAGGGATGTTCAGTATACTCTTGTAGAGCTTGGGACTTGGTATCACCAGATTTTGGGAGTAGTGTTCTGTTGAGTTGCAGAGTTCTTTTATGTTAGTTATTGAGTTATTTGAATGTTTTTATCATTTTCTCAGTTAAATTCTACATGAATCTTAGTCTTACCTACTCTTAGAGACTAGGTGCTATCACGACATCCTAAAGAGAGAAATTGGGTCAGTGACAAGTTGGTATCAGATCCTTGGGTACATAGGCTTACGAGTCATAAGTAGATTTAGTAGAATCTCACGGATCGGTACGGAGATTTTTGCACTTATCTTCGAGAGGCTATGGAACTATTAGGAAACTTCATTTCTTCGATCCTTAATCGTGCGAATTTGTTGACTTCAGATTTTTAAATCTATGTCTTTTGTTTCTCTCATAGATGGTGAGGACATGCAACGGTTGATCCGACGATCAGATACACACGCCCCCTGCTAGAGCCGCGAGAGGCCGGGGATAGGGCCGGGCCTGGGAGAGGGGCATGTAGTGCAGCCAGTGCAGCTGCCCGAGTTGTGACACAGGAGCCACCAGTAGATCCAGAGAGTTGTTTCTACCTCTGCACTTCAGGAGACTCTCGCCCAGTTCTTAAGCATATTTGGTAATCTAGTTCACACGGGATTGATTCGATTTGCAACAGCAACATCTCATGCTGGGGTTAGAGTCTAGATTCCCGTGGCCCGTACCCCAGAGTAGTGATTCCATGTTGAACAGGTCCCAGAGGTTATACTAGTGCAACCGGTTGTCTCATTTCAGCCCGAGGTTAGGGCAGCAACTTCTGAGAAAGAGCAGCTCAGGCTCGAGTAGTATAAGAAGTACCATCCTCCTACTTCAGTGGCCTAGCTATAGAGAAAATGCAAGGCTTTCTGTAGAAGTGACACCATATTCTCCATACCATGGGTATAGTGGAGACGAGCGGGGTTGCTTTTAATACTTTCCAGATATCGGGACCAACATACTTGTGGTGGCAGGCTTGGGAGGAGGGTAGCCCAACCGAGGCAGCTTCACTCACATGGGCTCCGTATTTAGAGATGTTATTGAGAGAGTTTGTTCCCCGCAGCCTTTGGGATGCATTGCCCGAGCGGTTTGAGTAGTTGCGCCAGGGTGCTATGATCGTATCAAAAGTATGCTTTCAAGTTCAGTGAGTTTCTCAGATATGCACCTGCCTTGGTTTACACAATTAGAGATGGAGTCCATCGATTTTTCAAGGGGCTCAACTATGGTATTAGATTCAGCATGGCTGGAGAGTTAGAGACTGATAGTCCATACCAGCAGGTGGTAGATATCACACGGAGATTGGAGGGTTTGCGGGGCCGGGAGATAGAGGACAGGAAGGCCAAGAAGCCTCGAGATTCTGGTAGATATAGTGGTGGTCGTGCCCTAGTTGCAGCCCATCATGGTAGAAGCTATGTGAGCCGTCAAGTTTATTCAGCACTTCCAGCTTCCAGTGGTATTTCGGCTACTCTCATGTCTCAGGTTTCCCATTACGCACAACCACTGTCTAGTTCACCTCCAGCACAAGCCAGTTTCAGCAGTCACGTCCTCGAAGAGCTTGTTTTGAGTGTGGTGATACTTGTCATATGGTGAGGGATTGCTCCGGACTCAAGATGGGTGCACCACCACATACTACTCAGGCTCCACTTATTCCACAAGGTCCCCATACTTCTCCAGCCGTGGTTACCGCACCGGTTGCCACTCCACCTACTCAGCCAGCTAGGGGTGGAGGTTAGGTGGGTAGGGGTCGCCCTTGAGGGGGAGGCTAGGACAGATGTTATGCTTTTTCGAGTAGGACGGAGGTGGTTGCATCAGACTCAGTTATCCGAGGTATTGTTCTGGTTGTCATAGAGATTCATTAGTCTTATTTGATGCAGGCTCCACTTATCCATATGTATCATCTTACATTGCTCTGTATTTGTGTATATCACGTGATTCTTTGAGTTCTCCTATCTATTTGTCCACGCCTGTGGGAGATTCCATTGTTCTTGACTTTGTGTATCAGTCGTTTTTAGTTGTTCTGGGTGGGTTTGAGACTAGAGTTGATCTATTGTTTCTCAGTATGGTAGACTTTGATGTTATTTTAGGCATGGACTAGTTGTTGCCCTATCATGTTATTCTTGATTGTCATGCCAAGACTGTGACATTGGCTATGCCATGTTTGTTGTGGTTGGAGTGGAGGTCTACTTTGCAATATGTGCCTAATATGGTGGTGTCTTTCCTTAAGGCACAACAGATGGTGGGGAAGGGGTGTGATGCATATCTAGCCTTTGATAGAGATGTCAATGTTGATACTCCTACGGTTAAGTCAGTTCTAGTAGTGAGAGACTATCCAGATGTATTTTCGGCATATCTTCCGGGGGTGCCTGTAAGGCTCCGTAAAATTTAGAAAAGGAATTTAAGGTTTCTATCACGACACAAACCAATGGGCCGCGACGGGCACCCGGTGCCTTACTCAATACAGTACTAATGTAATAGATACTCAAAACATAGGTAACTAAACCAGAAAGACTGTCATGAGATAACTAGAATAAAGCATGGATGAATACTCGACATAGGATGACCCAACATGATATACCGACTTATACATATGACGTATGGGCCTAAAAGGTCGTCACGATCCTTTATATACTCAAAACATAGGCTGACAAGTCCATACAAGTATCCATATACATGACATCTGTCTACAAGCCTCTAAGAGTAGATAAATACCACAAAGGTCAGGACAGGACCCCGCCATACCAATTNGCGCACTAACACCTTTCGCTGAACTGATAGACTTCTTGGAGGACTCTCAACCTGTCTATCGGCACCTGCGGCATTAAACACAACATCCCCAGGCAAAAGGGATGTCAGTGCAAATAAAGTACTAAGTATGTAAGGGAGGAAAAGCCGTATACAATAGACATGAAAGAAACACGGAGTAAAGGACTCAACCTGTAAGTCTAAATAGCTCTGTAAATCATGAAACATTTATAATGTCATACATATGTGTATAAATTTCATACCATGCATAGGTATATGCGTACATAACATCATCAAGCCTCTGAGGGCATCCCATCATATCATCTCGGCCACTATAGGCGAAATCATCAACATATACCAGTTGATCAGGTGGTGCTCAGTATATAACGTCATAACCGTTCCCATATCCCATATACATATAATATACGTGTTTATAACACCATCTGGTCATGGGTCATTGTACATGTATAAATGAATGAAATACATAAGAAGTAAGTTAATAAGATTTCTCATAATGTCATACGATCAATATGCCTTCGGATAAACTTTATCAACTAATTATTTTTCTGAGACCCATGAACAAAATATATAATAATGAGACACATGGAAATTCAAGAACATAGGCACCCCTAGTGCTTCTATGAATAGAGACATTTATGAAGTTGTGTGTTTGCTCATTTCATTTATATCCTATGGATTATGCCAAAAGGAAAGAAGGGATAGCCTTAACATACCAGAGCCTATTCTCTTGATAATCCCTCTAACACACGTCAATCGCGACCAAACACGTAATGGCCAGATCGAAGTAGGGGAAAATCCGTATGATATATTTGAGAAAGGTTTTATCGTACTCCCTTAGAATCGCAATCTCACACTGCTATAGTATTATGCAGTTTCATAAAAACTCTTATTTGAGATTTCACCCGTTGCTTAGCAACTTAAGCATCTCACTTAACAATGTAGGAAAAATCTCTTATAATTGTGGGTTCATAAGAACGTTTGGTAAGCTATAAAAATTTCTCTTTAATTTATCATAGGTGTGGATCCCACGTTATGGATTGTTTTTGCCCAACAATCCCCTAAATATGCCACCTAATTACCTAAACCAAGAGTCAATATTTAGATTGATTAAGAATGTCACTTGGCCACGTTGGGATGCCCTTTAGGCTTATCCAAAATTTCCTAATTAGCTTGTTAATCTCCTACTAAACCAATAATTAACCAATTACCCACATAATTAAGAATTATCTCAAATTATTTAAAATACTAATCACTTTTAACACACTTCATATACCTTACTATCATGGTCATGTGGTATAATACTAGTCCATAGATACTGGGTATTATAGCTTGGACCGTATTTTATCTCAAAATGTCAAACTTCAACGAAACTCATTTTCTTTGATTCGTTTACCCTCTCACCTTCACGAATTTACTTATCACTTATTTGAAATAGCATAATATTTATAACCTTAAAATAATCTTGTCCTTGAACTGATGCCATTTATCTTACGAAAATCCAACGTACAATACTACAGGGTGCATCATCGTCGTAATACCGCGGAGTGTAACATCGACGTAATACTGTGAGGTTTAACATCATTCCCCCCTTTGGAACATTCGTCCTCGAATGTTGACTGATGCACTTATCATTTTCATAACCTATGTCTTCCGAATACTTTAGTACTCTCCCTGCCATCTAGGCAACTGTTCTGTGAATAAATCCAAAGGCCAGGGCATTTCCCTCCTTTAGGCCTCTTTCTCACACCACGACTTGTGGTCGGAATTCTTCCAATATCGTAACTATTGCTACCTTCTATCATGCAGTTTGTATGAATTTGCCCTTGTATGTGCACCTATGTGACTCTTCTCTCCTTTTTCCTTGAGCTTTTAGCCAATTGCTAGGCCTCACTTTGTGAACATATACTGAATTATGACAAGCTGCCCCTCTAGGCATCTATAGGTGTACTGAAATTCTTCGCTCGGTACTTTGTCGAACTTACGACTATTGCTATATCTTATTTCATAGCATTGGTTATCTATCCTTATGGCTTTACTACTTCTAGGTAGGTCATACTATACCCTAATGTTTACTTTGATTTATTATTACCGAGGTCTAATACCCAACTCCAGGTTACTCTCTCGCTGCTTATCATATATGTATAAATCTAAGTCCTTCAATGCTTCCTTATTACTGTTCATCTAAATAATGGCATCCTTATTTCCTCTCATATGTTGTAACTTTATCCATCTATCATGGATTCACCTTAATGTTGATCCATATACGACCACTGATAACTTGAAACCTCTTATGTAATGCATTGTTTCTAGGGCTTACGTCTCATAGGGGAATATCTGAAGTGACTTTCCTAATCCACCTAGGGGCGATACAATACTTCAATAACCATATTCATAGCATCCCAACGTGATTCATCTTATGTGGGGGTATTCTAATCCCGTGCCATCCATGAAATCTTTTTTTTTCTTCAAATCATTACTCAATCGAAGGCCCAAACGTCATCCTTTATCTATCACAATTACACCCTTATTCTACTACCAGGGCATCATTCCATCTCTTTTAAATGCTATTAGTCTTAGACTCCTTTGAGTTCATTCAGGCTATACTGAGTTTTCTATAACTTAGACAAACCATTAGCTCTCTTGTTTTCATGGGCTTAATCTCGAGGACTTATCCATTCTTGTCACCTTCTCATTTACCTTTCCTTATCCTTACTCATGTCTTCCTAAAACTTTGTCGCTCTACCATACATTATCTTGCGATCTACACATATCTATTTATGCTACTCACAACCTTCCTTCAACTTGCTTGCACCATAGATTTCCTTATGTTATTCTGGAACATCAAGCGAGACATCAAATCATCTCTAACTTTTCTTTACTCTCTTAATTAGACCTCTCGATACCTAGAAACCATAGACTGGAAGATATGCCACTAATGGCACCATTATCATTACTGGATACTGAATCTCAGCGATTCTAGCCCTCTATCTGAAGTATGGATTATTCACAACCTTTTGTACCTGAGTATCTTGTACGTTGTTCACCTTTACCTTACTTACATTTAAATCTCACATCGTATCTTCTATCTCTTTCATAACCTCCCCTTCCACATAGGTATAATTCACATCCACAACTTGAAGCTCTACTATAATACTTGCACCTCTGGTGCATACAGAATCTGGTGGGAACTTCATATTGAATTTTTATGAGGTTGGTACTCTTTTAACTGGCTTTACCTTAGTTCCTATGCATCCCGGAATTTTTGTAACTCATATGATCTCGAATAATACCTTTGGTTTCACTTCCCGCTCATTAGCCACGATAGGTGCCACTTTCTTATGGAGTGCATACAATGTTGTAGTAAGACTGTTGTTATAAGACCATTTCTTCTTCAAGTTACTATGCTTAGGTTGAAGCCTTCTTCCTTATTTCCTTAGCTAATCGTTTGTTGTAGTACTTAGGGTGCACCCTCTGACTCTTGTAAAGCTGTGAGCTTATCACATCGTATACTCGATGGATTCTTTTTTTTTTGATGTTTTTCATCGTCTATAATTATCCGTAGTTACTTACCTCCATGCCCTTGTGCTTGTAGGGTTGCTTCTGAGCTGATATTTTGATTGTCTTCCCAGTGGCACTCTCTTTTATTTCCGTAAATTTCACATGGTACCTTTAACCATCCCAATTCCTATCTGAATATATCTCAAGGATTACAATGTCATAACTCCGAGGTTGAATTCACTATATTGGGTTTTACTATGTTTATCTTACACGATCTGCTGATTTGTCTGTAACCTCTTGTCTAGCCATAACTAGACTCTTACTGAATCAACTACCAACTATTCGTTAATCCATTCTCATATCTATATTTCGCGTAATCTCTATTGGGTTATTTTCTTTGTCTAAATGTGCCTCTCGCACCGGCTCCTTATATATCAACAGTTCATTTGCACTTATTTATCAATAACATCTGGGCGAGTACCCTACTGCCTCTC
>AWOL01S0013305.1:6983-25270 GCA_000715115.1 Nicotiana otophora | reverse complement strand
GTCGTTGTGGTCGGACTCTATTATGGATTTCTGATCACATTCTCCATAGGGCCCTCTTATCTCTTCCTTCTCCGAGCTCTGGTTATGGACGAAGGAACCGAGAAGAAGTTATCAACAACACCTGGTTTTATTACGGGGCAGCTCATGATGTTCATATCGATCTATTGTGCGCCTCTGCATCTAGCATTGGGTAGATCTCATACAATAACTGTCCTAGCTCTACCATGTCTTTTCTTTCATTTCTTCTGGAACAATCACAAAGACTTTTTTTATTATGGATCTACTACTAGAAATTCAATGCGTAATCTCAGCATTCAATGCGTATTCCTGAATAATCAAAATTTTAAATTATTCAACCATTTCATTTTACCAAGTTCAATGTTAGCCAGATTAGTCAACATTTATCTCTTTCGACGCAACAACAAGATCTTATTTGTAATAAGTGGTTTTCTTGGTTGGTTAATTGGTCACATTTTATTCATGAAATGGCTTGGATTGGTATTAGTCTGGATATGGCAAAATCATTCTATTAGATCTAAGAAGTACATTCGATATAATAAGTACCTTGTGTTAGAATTGAGAATTCTATGGGTCAGATCTTTAGTATTTTTTTATTTATTACCTGTGTCTACTATTTAGGCAGAATACCCTCACCTATTCTAAGTAAGAAACTGAAAGAAGCCTAAAAACATAAGAAAAGGTGGAAAGTGAGGAAGAAAGAGATGTAGAAATAGAAAGAGCTTCCGAAAACTCATGTTTACCTTGAGACAGGTATTCCTTCTTACAGATATCACCGAAAAAGCAGAAGACTAAGAAGAATTTGTCTCGCCCATGCCCAAGAAAGAAAAGATCAGATCAACAACGACTTCCGAGTAGAGGATTTTTTTGCTTGTCATTATTTCCTCGGAGTTGAGTTATAGTTAGCAAATGGGATCTAATTCATTAGAGGAAGGGACAGTGATTAACTGATAGAACAACTTCTCTTCTTTCAAATCGCATCTCTCAAGTGAGAAGAAAAGTGCCCACCCCCCCATGGAGCGGTGGGAAAGAAAGGACGTAGCAGGAAGAAGAAGCATGAAAGCAGCAAATCTTTCCTCCTCTAACAAGGCTTAGTTAAGCTACCCCTAGAAAGATTACATCTCATTAGAAAGGCAGATATTTTCTTTTTATTTAGGAACTTTCTTATTCACCTTTAAGGCATCCTATTCCCTACTTTGACTTTCTTTTGGAATCGTCTTCTTTTAAATAAGATCTTATCCCTTGTTCTTCCCTCTTCCTATGATGAAGACCTGCTAAGTGATTTCCGAAAGCTCCTAATAGGACACGTAGCAACTTAAGCTTATATTATAATAAAGTAAGTAGGAAGGAGCGAAAGCTACTCGACCAGATGGGAGAGGTGACCAAAGGAAGCTGGTTCACCTTCTCTCCCCCGTTACAACATAGGTCATTCCAATCTCGGATGAATATATTCCTAAACTGAAGTCAAGGAGGAATGTTCCATCGTGTCCTTCAAATATCGATCTGATAATTGCATATATAAGGTTTTACCTAACTAGCCCTAAAGGTAACTTAAAATCCTCAAGCTCTTCTAGATACGTTTTCTAGGGATATTTGCTTTCATTAGAGTGGTATCAGAGCTCTATTCTAAAGATTACATATAGAATAGTTCCTCTTACGATTAGTCGTAATTATTTATTTAATAGTTAGATTGGAATTTACCCTGATGAAATCCCTTGTGGGCTTACAAAAAGAAAAACATTCTTAACGAAAGCACTACATATGAAGAAGAGTAGGCTTGCTTCTTTCAAGGCCATTCTACTGAATTCCTGACAGCAAACGAGCGGAATACTTGACCCAGGAAATACCCCGAGCAAGAGGTTATGTTAATTCATTACAAATAGACTGAACACCGTAGTAGCAGTTACATCTCTCAAAGATCGACTCGAAGGTAGCCATACTTATCTTACGATATAAGTGGACTACCCGCGATATCGAAAACCATGAGAGATAAAGCAGAAGAGGTCACCCTTTGCATCATGACGTCGAATCAGCTTTCGATGAAATGACGGTATGATGCGAGGAAGCCCCATCCGCATCAATGATACGGCGGGTAATAACTCTTTGACTCCAGGGATGGCCCCATCTCGACTGCGGATCTAATCAGCTCAATCTGACCGTCAGCCTCCACAGTGAAGCTTCCGGCTACAGCTTCCACTGCAGGAGAGGAGTTGAAGTGAGTGCTTCAGGTGGATAAGCTTCGGCACTCTAAACTTGGTTTAGATCATTTGACTATGGCTCCGCATTTTTTACAATCATAAGCTCGATCACAAGGGTCCAAATCAGGGTCTCCATCTCGTCTTATTTATTAACTAAGTTTAGGAAAATCAAAATTCGCATAAGTTATAGGTATAGCTCAGGAGATGAGACTGGATCCGCATCATCTGGAACTAAAAAAGCTTTGGGGTCTTGATTTCCATTCTATTTTGCATATGGAATTAGAACCGGGCAACCCCATGATTGTGATTTGATCATCATTAGGTGGTGAGAAAGCAAGCCTTATGACAAAGGGGGAGCATTACGCCCGATCAAGACAATAGTCTGCCCTCTAATAGAGGGTGCTATGGAAGAAATTAGGCACTGAACTGAGGTTTAATGATGCTTATCACTCAGGACGGCTAGACTCCAGTCGTCGGTTTACTTGAAGACTTGCTAAAGAGCTTAGTGCAAGGGAGACCGAGCAAGGGGATAAGTTCTTCCAGCTGCTGAGTTTGACTATAAAAATAATGTAAATTGGTCTATGTTAAGTAAGGGGGAAGTAATCATTCGAAGTAGTGTATGGTAAGAGGACTAACAATAAAGGGGGAGCGCAGCGATCAAAGCTTTGGTTTAGGGTCCACTTGGTGTAAACGAAAGAAGAGAGCTTTCTAGCGATTTAGTTCCTAGAGGGTTCCAAACCTAGCCTTCCAATATGAGAGCAAGACAAGCAAGCCAGAATCAATTCAATAAAGGAAGTGACATTTGCTACGATCAATATCAGAACAAGACCTTGACTTTGAATCTAGATGATGGGTGGGACCCCCTCTCCCGCACGATTTGATCCTTCTCCCATTTGCCTAGTCGAGCTATCACCCCGATTGGAATAGATATACATAGACCCTCTACCCCTACTCTAGTTAGCTTTCTATCTCTTTCTCCAACCTCCTATGATCCTCCTACAGGCAAATCATCGAAGTCAAGATGAAGTGATGGGCCTGATTTTCCAATATCGATATCTGATCCCTAAGTTGAGCTGCAAAGTCTTGATTTCTTCCTAAAGCTAAAGTAAGGGCAAGGCCCCGATCGGTTCTCCCTTTCTTTCCTGGTTATGTCGTCTCTAGTCGTATAATCATACCATTCTGCCATACTATTTTCATAATTCATTCCACTTGGAAAATCGTCTAGCTAGGGAACTCTTCATCAGACAATTTCTCATATTATTATTTTTGTGAATTAGACGTAGAAGAAGTTTGACTTGCCTCCCTTTATTAAGTACTGGCCTAAGGGCGGACCCCTAACCTAAGAGTTCTGATAATGACCAGCTGAAACCAGGCCCTCTAGATGCCTTATAACCGTCCTTTTAGCCTATTCCCACTTATGCGTACTTCGTGGTTGATAGGCCTACATACGCTTGACGCCTCAGAATAGCGTTGCTTTCGCATTCCCCTCCTTCCTTAGATCAGGCTAGCACTTATGCTGCTTTACACAACTATATTCAATCAATTACGTAGATAGGGCAATTGAATCAGTCGTCAAGTTGAAAGGGTAGATGTTTTTCTACTCGATTCATCGAGATTTCAAGTTGACATCTCGAACATAATCCTGTTGTTGGTAATGGCCTTGGCGAATTACTTGCCATGCTTTCGGGCTTGAATCTTGTGGGATGTGCTCAGCCACCTCCAACATATTTTGTGGGTTAGACAACTTCCTTATGTTAGCAGACATCATATTGATCTCTACTGCACCCACAAACGGTTATGTCTCGATTCCCATTGGTCGGTCTTCTATACGGAACAAACCTTTTTCCTAGTAATCATGAATCAGATTCTTGAAATTAACGTAATTATTTGTAGAGTGAGTCCATTTCTCGTGCCATATACAATAATGTTTTCCTTTTCTTTATTATTCTTTAGGTATCTTATGTCCAGGCAGACAGGTCAAAAGCTATTGATAACCTGGCGGCTGCTTCAGAGCATCAGTTGAGTATGCTTACAAAAGCACTGCCAATCCCTTTGAACAAGATACCAGCAAGCTTGGATCAGTTGTGCTTGAGGGTGATTAGAGGAAATCAAATGCATCACAACATGCAAACAATCCTAAAAAGCAGTTTCAAGAATGACCTGTTTGTAACCCAAATCCCATGCCAACATAAGGCCACGGTAGATGACCTAGAATTCAGCCACACTCTTGGTTGTACGTTCCAAATTCGCAAAGAAAACAGACACCCATCCGCATTCATTGTAACAAAAAGACTGTAAGGGGAAACCATCTAACAAAAATCTTTGTATATTCTCGCTCATCCATGGGTTTTTCCCAAGCCAAAACCTACTCCTAACAAGTTGCTGGATCAAAGTAGTACATTATACATATGCCCACCAATAGCGGAGGGGGTTCGATTCCCGTTATGCGCGATGTGGCGAAAAACACTGATTCAACGAGATATGCCTGCATGTTAAGAGTTCTCTCCCTCTCTCTCAGCAAAGGAAATAGATAGAGAATTCATGTAATTCGCTATTTCCTGCGGATCTATCGTATCATTACTTCTCTCTGATTTTGTTTTCCCATGTACCGTACTATACCACTAAGGAAAACAAACAAGAACTAGGCTTGGCTACTCCTCTTCCCCTTTTTGAATCAACTTGTCCTTGCGCTTACCACTTCTTAAAACTTGCGAGCAAGTGTCGATCTCTCCATTGCCTGGGCAAGATCTGACGATTCTTGCCCAAAGATGGCTAGTTACGAATTAAGATTAGCTACTACCAAAGAGGACATGAACAAGCTTCTGATTTATCTAAACAAAAAACATCTTCCTTTCTCTCTTCCTGATCAGCGGATTCAAAGTGATCACGTGAAGCCCCCCTTCTCGTGGGAAGGGATGAATCAGTTACATCTTCTTCCAACTACTATCGAGTAGAGGACATTTCATTCACAAACATTGATCTTTAAAGTAAAGGTGGGTCTTAGCTGGCTGACCTAATTTACCCCTTCTCATTGGATGACCGGCCCTTTCTTAGACTTGGTGAACTCTTGTCATAATGAATTAAACTTCGTTCCATGCCCCGCTGCTTGTCAATCACATCGGAAAGTCGTGTGACGGTGGAGACCTCTTTCGGCAAAGAATTATACCACAAAGCCCCAATTAGATACTACCACTTATATGAGTCTTCTTTGCTAGTAGAATGCCCCCATGAGAAGAAAGAATAGTGGGATGCTTACGCTCTCATTGGACGTGACAGTCAGTTACAGTGGGTAAACTAACGAAGGAAAGAATTTGATTTAATCACAGAATTGAATCAGGTCTCATCCCTTTGATTCCTTGCTGCATACTTCAATGGGAAAGGAAAAGAGCTTTGTTGCGTGCTTTTTCGGGTGTGGTTGCAAGATCTCGCTTTCAGTTCGACAATGTGTACGTAGATTCCTTGTAAAATAGCTCTCTCTCTCTCTCTGAGAGAGTGATCGGGAAGCATTCGCCCCTCCGTATCTAAACCTGACCCACGCTCTAGCCCTCTTTCTTCGTCTAAGTCGCATACCTCCTAAACAGTCTATTTGGTTTTTAAACGCGATCTATTTAACTGATTAACTGTGAACTACGTGGGACTTGATTCTCTGTTTGCTGAAAAGAGATGGTACGTAGGTAGCTCTCGTAAAAAGAGTGAAGTTCTGCCCATATTTGATGGCTAGCTCCTGCTTTGGAGATTCATCCCCACATCTCACATATTGGAAAAAGGAATATTAAAAAGGGGAACTCAGTCAATAGATAAAGAAAAAATGGATATGTTACACAAAAAGAATCCAATGTTTGTCTTTCTAAGGATTTATTTTCCTTGTTGTAGTTCATATTCAAGTTGGAAAAATTCTTCTTTTTCTTCTTATTTTGGAAATGGAGGGAAGGCAAAGGTCTGTAGGAGGACAACTATCAGTATTAGCTGACTGGTGATGAGGATCTTATAGTTTAAGAGCTGGATCGAGGTGTAAAGTGTGATTATGGCGGAATGTGCCGTATACCGCAAAGGAGAGGAACCTTACATGTACGGAACTTAGGTCAAAACTATGCTCTTTCAGCCGGTTTAGTATAGTAGTAGTTTCAAATCAATGCAAGCCAACAGAAACCCTTCTTTTGGGACAGTCACATAGACTGAGACGTGAAAGTAAAGCAAGTGTTTGGGAAGTTGGCCCGACCCGTTTGGTTTATCGTATGAAGAAATATCGGAGATCATCAAGTCCTACCATATTAATGGGATCTCTGGTATTAGGCCCAAGCCCCGGAGGACAAGTGACTCTTAATAAGATAAGCGAGAATGCCGAGGTATTGTCAAAGCCTCTTCAATCATTGAATCATTGTTCAGCGCTTTCTCTCGCATGCCTTTGTGGCCATTGGGAGCAGCAAAAGATCAAACCTCACCCCACTCGGCTCAAGCCGAGGAGTTCAAGTTCTTAAGATTTGGAAATCCTAGTGCGCTATTGCACCTGCTAGAAAGAACAGTTGAACTGCCATTGGCCCGGGTTCAGCCTTTCCTCTGAATTAGACTTAGTCTTTAAAGGGGCTTCTTCCTAAATATCAATTACCAATAGATTTCAGACAGATGCAAGGCTGGAATAGACAGGAAGAGATGGCTAGAAGAAGATTGCCTATTTCTATTAAAAGAAAGACCTTTATTTTTAGCATCTTTAGTGAGCCCATAGATTGAGACCCTACAGAGCCCGTAAACTCCCGATCTAGACATGACAATAGGCCATTCGGGACCTTTTACTCATGGAACGAGAAGGCCTATGTAACTATCGCCTCTTGGCTTTTCTTTCATATAATCTATTCAACTGCAAGGAAGGTTATACGATTTTTTGACTTTGCAAGAGTAGTTTCATCGGTGGAAGGGAGGGAGAAGGTTTGGAACACCAATTCCTCTCATAAAAAGACTAACTTCCCAGGAAAAAAGATGTTTCCTTCCTCTTACTTTCTTTATTCGATGAGGCTATTCATCTAGTTGTGTATATAAAGAAGAGTTCTTTCTTCATTCAAGGAAGGGTTCCAAACCTTTTATAAAGAAGGGGTATTCCTCTGATTCCTCTTAGGCAATGTCTGGATCTCAGTCTATCTCTTTCTCTTTCAGTTCTTTTCGTGGTGGAAAGGAAATCAATCCACTCATCCTAACTAAGATGCCACTGGATTCTTTCTCTTTCAGTTCTTTTCGTGGTGGAAAGGAAATCAATCCACTCGTCCTAACTAAGATGCCACTGGATCAACTCCTGAAAGAAATTCCTTATAAAGAAAAAGAGGGAGAGGAGCGAGAGACTTTCCCTGAAACCAAGCAATCCTGAAGCCAGTCGTTACATTGAACTTTGACTTTATATATATATTACTATACCTTTTTTCTTTTCTTTTTTTTTAAAAACCCAAGTCAGTAGGTTGTTTTCGAGAAATACGCAAAAGCAAGTAGTGGACCATCTGCTATCGGGACAGCCAGCCCAGTCGGCATCGGAGAATGCAAAGAAGGTGGTTAAAAGTCCTTGAGTGATGGTAAGGTCAAGCCCAAGAAAACCCTTCATATATTGTAAGATGCCTTTTACCAATTGGAGATATACAGTGGTGAGAGTTAGGTATTGAAGGGCTCCAACAATGCTATGATATTCCGTTGCATCAGAAATAGGAGCACCCTCGTATTCAGAGAGCTTTAAGCAAGACGCAAGGGGTGTGAGACATGGCTTGGAGTCTTGCAAATGAGTTCGAGTAATTCCAAGGTGTATTTAGTCTGAGTCAATGCTAGAGAAGTTGAAGTACGCTTGACTTTGATTCCTAAGAAAGAAATGAAGATCACTAAGATCTTTCATGGAGAAGTGCGTACCTAGTCACTGAATGAAAGATGGGGCAGGAGCTGAAAGCCACTCTTTAGTAGGGTTTGACTTTTTCTATTATTTCAAATAATAAGCTAATATAAATAAAGAATTTGTTTTTTCTTTCCTTTAGCACAAGGGTAGAAGGAAGCCTAGAGGCAAGGGTCCAACTCATCCAGAAATTGCGCTTAGTCTCGCTACCTCTTTAGTTGCCGCCCCCTAAAAGTAAGTTCTTGCTGCAGACCGATGAACATGGATTATCCTGTATTGAGCAGCGGTCTAGAATCCTTACACCTTCTACTAGTCTAAGCCACAGTGGTACTGAGAGTGGAGTTATTCCCGTTTGAATGAAAAAGGTACGAATTAGCTCGGTGACGGCTCTGCTTGTTGGCGGAGGATGAAAAGATTTGCGCCTTTCTCTACCTGTGATTATGGCTCGCCCACCTAGTCTAGTACCAAAGCACCTCGGTTCAATACCTGGGAGTAGAAGAGAGAACTCCTCTTTTTCATAAGTATTGTCTCTCCTTCTGTACTACCGTAACTGTCAGAAAAAGCGAATTTGACTTCTTTTCCCCGAGAGACTTTATTTTCTTTTTTGAATTTCCTCATTTCGGATTCTTGTCTGCAATGGGAGATGCATTCCGGTGCGATGTCTTCGGTTTAGACACCACACGCCAACCTTCCTAAAATGCTCTGTCTGTATTTAGGCGAAGGAAAATAGGTCAGCGCACTAGCCAAAGACTTCCAGTCTATTTAACAATGAAAGACTGATTCTTGATATTCGAGCGCTTTGGTGTGCAGGCTTGGCTCTGGATCTTTGAAAAAGTCCTCGATGCATGAAAGTGAATTTAGGAATCTTCAAAAGTTTAACCAAAGAGAGATGCATCGTGGTATACTTCTTTCTTTTCTTCGGTGGGTCATGATTCCTAAGTCGGGGTGCTTATAAACCTCTCTTCACTTTCTGGCGGGCATGCCTTTCATGTTTCGTATGGTGGCGATTTTGATAAATATTTTGATATGCCAGTTGGATCTCACTCTCCTGATGTTCTATCCTAAGTGCGTACTGGTTCATCACCGACGGGTAATTTCTGATCACGTAAAAAAACTTCATTCTTTTTGTCTTTTTTTTTCAATTAGTTAGTAAGTAAGTTCTCTTAGTCCCGAAGAGAGAAAAGTTAAACTACTCCTTTATTTTAAAATAAAGGGCTTGGAAGCGGATTGTGGTAGGTAGGTGCGCGAATAATATAGGAATTGAGCGCAGTTTCCAATGTGAGAGGAATTCGCCCTAAGGCCTCATGAGAGCCTTAAAATAAACTAGTTTTTTTCACGACTAAATTTATCATCTCTTTCCTCAAACGAAGGATTCCCCTTAGCTATTCTTTCCTATGTTTTTCCTTTAATCAGTATGCTTAGTCCTTATAAATTACCTAAAATATACGTCAACTGCACCTGAAAGGGATGCCTGAGTCAGGGCTAGTGAGTGGATTGAAGTCCTAACATGGTAGCCGTACTGGAAGGTGTGGCTGGATCACCTCATTTTCAAGGAGAGCTAATGCTTGTTGGAAGGCTGCTCTTTCCCTATCTTTGCTATCGATCGAACCATCTCGAAAGCACTAGGATCTAGATCTGTCTCATTGACCGGCTTTGGCCGAGCAACTGCTACATTTGTTGAACGGCTACTGCCTATATAACCCCTCTCCCTCTTTTCAAGGAAGTGAGTCTCAGACCCTTTGTAGTTCTCGGTCCTTTTTTTAAAGTTCCTGACAGGTGCTTTTGTGGCTCTTCACTCCAGCCCTGAAGTAGTCTATAAGCCCATTTTAATGTGGACCCTCTGTTATAGAATAGAAATAAAGTGGTTTAGAGATCCATCCACTATGTACCATCACCAGCGCACTACCCTCCCCGTCCCTCCGGACCGATCAGACCAGACCAACCACATATGATTCAGCTCTATCTAGGGCCTCGAAATGGAGCATCCATAAAGAACATGTTTTTCTCTATCGTAACTTGCTTATAGATGAAGGAGTTGTTTGGACTTTCCCACAATAAGAAGTCTAATTTTTGCTATAAAACATTTATTCTATACTCCTCCGCCCACAGGCGGTAGTATGTAGTCCCGAATGAGTCTCCTTCGATGGCTAGTTCAGAAGGGGTCGGGGTCAACTTCGCCCATTCTATTTAGAATGTCGTTCTACATATTTAAAATTAGGTCTATTTCATGATCGAAAACCGACAAATTCTTCTCCCCCAAGTGGTGCACATGTAACCTCTGCTTGATGACATCTCTCACGAAATCCATATCCGATTCTGGAAGGACTGCCTCCACTGCATTAGGGGGCGCATTTTAGGGGTTTGGATGGGCGAACTCTTTGTCATTTGATTAACTACTCGGGGCTTCCACTGCTACACCCAGGTTTCCTTCAGACCCAGACATTCCCCCCCCCTCCCCGAGGGATGAAAAAATAGAGCAACAGCCCTATGAAGTTTATCCACAAAGAGGTATCCAAGCGATACTCCTACATTTATAGAATTAGATAAATGAAATATTATATAGATATATACACTTTTGGGTGAGATTTTCTTTAAGAGGGGAAATCGTCGCAACATTCTTTGCTTCCAAAAAAGAAGAAAAATCAAAACAAGACTTATAAATTGACAAGTATAACCAACATTGTCACCGCAAACATGGAGACGAGAAAGAGCAAAACTAATATTCATGATATTTGGTAAGATGTTTCTTCATTCGCTCTGCGAGTAGAGCAATTTACCAAAAAAAGAAGCCACTACCTTACTTAAGCAATTCTTCTTATTCTTATTCTATCATAGAAGAAGTGGAACTTTTCTTTGCATTTCTTGATTGCTCGTATATTTTAGCTTTCATGCGGAAGGTTCCCCTGCTTCTTGAGGAAACTAGTATGAGTGCAAAAGAATTGGGACCCTGCGGTGGTCGAACCTGAGAGGGCAAAGGTAGGGCATCGGGACCCTGCAAGAGCGCCCCTTGTCTCCTGCTCAAACTTTCTTGTTTATCTTATATATTCTTTTAATCCTTCTCTTCCAGTTCTATTGATCCAAGAACCCGATTCTATAGCGCTATCGGTCGTTAACAAATGCATTTTTCATTTTTTCGATCTTGTACCTTAGTACACTGAATACCAACCCAATCTCGACGAAAAAAAGTAAAAGCAAGTACATCCTTAATGCCCTCTATTCTTGACGTGAACGGACGCTTTGTCATTAGAGTTCAAAGTTACGAAAAAGCTTTTTTTTTCTCCTCTCTTCAATAAGCTGTCCAACTACGATGTGTTAAGTATAGTGACCTCAATCCAAACTCTCCAGTCCACATCTTTCTATATATAGATATAGCAATTTTGTCGTCCTTTGTTTGTCATGGTGGTAGATGTAAAGAGAAGAACTACAAGAAAGCAAAAGCCTAGTATTTGAAAAGGCAATCAATCTGACAGATGCTTTTCAACTAAGTTAACATGGAAGAACTGCTGCGACCCGGAGGCACCCTCCACCGCCATTACAATGGGAATGCATTTGCCCTAATGGAAATGAGAGGCCTTATCTCTTCACTTGCTGCTTTCTTTGCTGCTTTCAGGGTATTTGGAAATAGATTGAGAAGTTTAAAAAGTCATATATTTTGGTCTTATTTTCCCTCTTCACTAGGTTATAGGGCAAGATCCCTTATCTATTAGATGTGGGAACCTTATACACAAATGCTTTCTATGCAATGCTTCCTTCAATACTGAAACTGGACCTTTACGGTCTTAGGCTGACCAACATTGTATTGATCTAGTTCCAGGTGTTGTCCTTTCTTTGCTCATTGCAGCCTTACCTGCCCAAGAAGGGCACCTTTGACTCTATACTCATTACTTTATTTCCTTCTGAACCCAAACAACAACAGTCCTGATTCCTAGAAGTATAGAATATCGAGACCGTTAGATCTCCATACCTTTTGTGAACAATGGGGCCAAGTAGTGAGAGAGACAAGAGGTTTGTATGTTTATTTCAACTTGATCGCCAGAGTTTGGGGCAGAAAAACCATCTTGTTTTCTCAATGAAAGATAAAGTACAAGTTTTAATGTACCATACCAAAGGGAAGTTATCACTGCATTATCAACCCCTTTTTCCTAACCCTCAGGCATAAGCCTAGTCTCTCTTCAAGGTACCGGGAAGAAACGAAATACGACAACAACTAAGTCAAAAAAATTGATTCTTAAATTTACCCTCCTTCAGCTAGGATGGGAACGAAATATGAGATGTTGCTTAAAACTTCCTAGCAGTTAAATCTCAAGATTCTTGCAGCTCAACTATATTAATCTCCTCTAACCATAACATGTAGGGCTTGTATTCGAATAGAAACATCAATATTTCATCTAAAGTGGCAACTCTGTCCTCGACTACCTCTGGGGTAAGATGAAGAACAACCAGATACTGGAATTGGAGTAGAATCAATGGATGTCGGATGATCAGCCTAGGCTTTTTCGTTTTTTTTTTTTTGCTTCTACGTCTCATGACGGGAGTGCTAGACCCATAAAATGCACTCTTTATTCAAGAAATAAGAAAGATTTGCCAATTTATTCATATGATATTTCATATTCATATGCCCTCTAACTTGATCTTCCTGACTTCCTAGGGTTTCCACTGCCTAACTAGAATTCTCATTCATCAGAAATCAGGGCTACGAGTTATCGTGAGTTAACTCCGGCTTATCTACTAATGGCTGTAACATTGAACTCAACTCTAAAGGAAAGGAAGTGACTTCAGGGTTGGAACATCAGAGCAGAGGCGGGCATAGAATCTATGAGTGTTTGAATTAAATCCCTTGGGACTTGAAAGTGAATCTTAGTCTGTAGGAATTAAGACTGGTTTTCTGCTTTCCTACCTTATCTTACCTTATCTGAAGTTGGACGGGATTCCTAAGTCGAATGATTGATCTCCAGACTCTTTATGGCTCTCAATCTCAATACTAGCTGGGGTTCCAACAGCCTTGACTCCGAAGGAGAAGCTTCTCTAGTATGTTTTCCCTGTGTAGAATATAGAGCATTTGAATAGAATCCTTGCCTTTGATTACCCAGATGGGATTACAACTACATCATATAAAGAAGAATCCCAAAAAATAGAGGAATCCTTGGCTCTTCTCAACTCTCTCACTAAGGGCTTCTATTCCAATAAGCCTACTTATACATTCTATCTGAGCCTAGCTTCCAAAGCCAACTCATTCTCAGGGATGGATAACAAGAAAGTATGGGAAAGAATAAAGAGTGCTTGCAAGTCGGAGAGCAAAAAATACGTAGATGCGCCGAATCAATCGTTTGCCGAATCACCAGTCGTCGAAGATGGGCTAACTCTCATATCGCTAGTTCCTCCCGATAGAACATAAGTGAGTAACCTAGAAAGCGAACTAGTCAAGCAAGTGAAATGATCNGGGGGGGGGGGGTTAAGCCTTTTCTTTATGATCATGAACTCCGCTGATCTACTCCCATGGAAAAGCTTACGCTCGCTCTGCGATACTTTCAGCCCCTCTCTATAAAAAAAAGCCCTTTCCTCTTTTCATATATTTATGATAATAAAAAAATAGAAAAGGTCTGCTTCAGCCCCGGCCGTTCGCTATTTTTCCCATGACCATCAACTGGATCTTTCGCCGTATCAGTTTGGCCTTCAACTTGCTTTAATGGACAGTTATCATCCTTAAGGCCATTTTTGCCTTTGACACAATTAAAAGAGATAATATGAAGGCTCTCATACTCAATTTTCCACAAAGCGCGATTAACACTTAGATAAAATAAAAGAGACTTAGTAAGATCAACTTCTACACATAATAAAATAAAATGATCGCCCTCAACATCAGAGGTAGTATAATCAATCTTGAGCACCTTTCCAATTTCTTTCCCTTTAGCCGTCGAGCATGATGTCTATGTTTTGCTTTTTGGTGGCCCTTAAAGTTTGATTTTTCTCCTTTATTCGGTCATCAAAGATATACTCCGCAAGCCTCTTTCCCCTGTCATGTCAGCATAAAAAAAGGTATTATAAAATTGGGGAACCTTCATCCCCCCCCCCAGTGTATCTAAATATTTTAGTATCCAGCCTTCTCCCTTTGTTCAGTCGGAAGACTTTTCTTTTGAAAAGGACTTTTTAGTCTCGTCCAACAAGAGAGGTAAAGCCTTTCTATTCAAACGAGACGCACTCCCATTGTCTCCCTAAGGTCAGCAGCAGGACATGGAGCAGGGATTGAGTAGTATTGGGAGGCGGACTTATATTCCCTAGTTATGAGTTGGCGACGTTTTCACAACTCAAACTTGAAAATGTCCTTTACACCTTCAGCAAAGCGTACCCGAAGACTCAACTTTTCTTTAAAATCCCAGTTTGGACGAGCGGGGTTAGGCTAAATTTCGATTCATACTGAAAAATAGGTGAATAGTTGATAGCAGATGGGGTCAAGCTAAAGGCAGAGCTTGAATTGGATTTTCCAGTTTGAAATCCGTTAGAAACGTTGTACCTTGACAAGCCCCACGATGCTTCTGGAAGCCATCATCGCAGGGACGAAGAGATTCCCAAGACCATAACTATAGACTCATTTTGAACCAGCCCACTAGCAAAACAAAAGGCAAGGAACTTCTTTGACTAGTATAGTATCGGGAACATGCCTAGAAGAGGATTTCAGAATTCCAGAGGCGTGCAAACAAAGCCATGCTTACTTCATCTTCACTTCATGCTTATACACCTACTGGACTATCTATCGTACCTTGCTTTTGATTAGATGGATTATATCATCCAAGAGCTTAAACTAAGAGGCCAATACTTCAAAGAATAAACTTCCAGGCCTTATCTTATAACTTACCTCAACTACTAAAGCTAACGACAATGTCGATTCCATGCCTTAAGGCTGACTGACGCTCCCTATTTCCTGGTCTCCATTACCCTTCTTCCGAAAATGCTTTTTCATCGCTCTAAGCTCATCAAGTGGAATAGTTAATTACGTTTAACAATCTTCATCAACTTTAAGGTAAAGATGCCATTTGCATGTTCGAAGGCATTCCTTGCAAAAGGCTGTTTGAAGTCTCGTTCTCGATCACAGAGCAAATTACTTCTATCTTAATATCTGCAATCTAGCACTTGAGGCGAATCTTGCCTATAGCTTTCGGAGAATCCCGAGCTTCCTTAACGGTTTTAGTGGTATAACATTTATATCTGACCCCTAATCTACGTGCACTTGTCGGAGTTTTGCTTCACCAATATATCCTGAAAGGTATAGTGGACTATTATGGTAAAGGTCCCCTAGCAACAAATAAGTCTTCTCGAGAAATGTGAGGTCTAGCTCATCCGCCTTCATATTTTCTTATGCCTGGGTTCTCTTCTTGAGATAAATCATTCACCTCTATCTGGTATACATGGGGTGCATACTTATCGGCTTCTGATAGAGCCTTGACACTTGTCGAATGTCAGGTGACAACCTCAACAAGGTAATCCTAGTTGGTACATTAGCCAGTTGTGCTAACAAATCATAATCTAAAGGCTCATCTAAGCCGGGCAATGCTTTCTTCTTCACCCTAGAGTTTATATTCTGTCGTATCGAGAAGTTTTCGATGGTAGTCAAGCCCGGAGCGGGTTCTGTCCACATCATTTAGACTAACTAGGGTCGGTGTCTCTCCTTTCATAATCAGACTTTGAAGCCAAGATGGGTATGGCACACTTACCATGTTAGAGGACTGTACAAGTGACATAGGCAAGTAATCTACAAGTGACATAGGGGTTCTTGCAGTGCCCTCCGACTGAGGAACCATACAAGACTTTTCGACCAAAGGACTTGTCTGGTCCTGCTTCATTTTCGGTTCCCGATGCAATCTTCACGTTTGCTGAATGAAGAAAGAGAGTGAAAGAGAATATATTAGTGCAATAGGTACGGAGGTACAAGAAACGGTCTTCGTTCGGTTCGGCAGAAGAAAGTCGAGAAAACAAATAGGAAGAGCACTATGCAAGCTTATAATTAAGCAAATATATAAAGGCTATCACCACCTAAAGCAATAAAACAAAGTCTTTATGGATATGTTACTAACATAGACAACTATGAATGGTATTCATTGCAGGAGTGACTGCTTTCTAGGAGTAGTTGGTACCTCCCCTGTTCACTTCAGCTTGCAAGGAACACCTTCGGGAAGAATCAAAGTTTTTCTCCTCTACAAAGCTATCAATGCTTTATTCAAGATCTTGAGTAGTCAATCGTTCATTCCTCCTCCCCAGTGGCTTTCGAAAGCTCAACATGAAATAATAAAGAAAATAGGAAAAAACAATACGGGGATATTTAGCTATTTAGCTATTTAGCCTTAGAGAAAGGTGACTTGGTAAGACCAGAATCTGGAATAGAGATTGGATGAAGAATTGCTTTTTCTTTAGCGGGAATGGCGCCACCTTTTTATTTAGCAACTGCCGCCCCGCTTAATAGGGCACATACCGACCGGTGAAAGGAAAGAGCAGGGTAAGCCATCGACAAAGGAATATAGAACCCTAACCGTATGAGGCCTCGTAGCCAGGGAGAACCATAGAATCGGAAGGTTATATAAGAACATCGGTTGAAATGTCGAGAGGGTACCTAAACATAGCTTTAGAAGCGAGATTAGGAAAGTGTTTCCCGAGTTCGAGCAAAGGAAATGCGACATCCAGGCAAAAAAGGGCTGGGGTCCGATCGGCGCATACATTAACAAAGAAGATAAGAATCCACATATATGGGGGAACACATCAAAGGCCCGTGTTATAGAAGTAGCAGAGGCTTATGAGGGAATAGAAAAGGGATGGCCGGAGGAGTATGGATTCGAGGAAATAAAAGAAAAGTATGTGGCAATTGATTGGTTAGCGGCTCAATTCCTAGGGCAGCGACCCATAAAAATGAAGGAGCTTTTCATAATAGGCGAGCCCTGTACCCAAAAACCTTGCTTTTTAATTTACTCTCAAAAGTAGTAAATATCTATTATGCGAGCTCCAGAAAGAATGACTTCACCGGGGAACACGATTACCATGACATATGGCTCTTCGATGAGTTTCACTAGCCACAGTAGGAAAGTAGTGGGTATGCTTCCTACACTGAGATGGGGACCGCCTATTCCAATACATTACTAAAAGTACTCGATGGGCACGAAGTCCTACTGGATTTAAAGTATGGAAGACTTTTTATGAAGAAAAAGAATGTTCCAGTTGTTATGATAGCGAATGAACTACCAGAGTGTGTTTCTGCGAATGGGCCATTCCACGAGAGATTCATGGTCTTACACTTCCGCGAAAGGGTAAATTATCTCCAAGAAGAGAAGGTGGTAGCCACTTTATGGGGCTATATACAACGAAGAATGGAGAGAATGAACCTAGAGAGAGGAATTAATCCCCAAGTGAAGATGAAATTCAATGATGATGTCCTTAAGAAAGGAAGTGACGACAGAACAAATCATCGTGCAGAAACCTGGATCTCAGGAGAACAGATGCTTGTGCAGGAAGGCGCGGGAAGGCTCATCATGAAATATAAGTAAGAAAAGGCTAAAAGAGGATTGGGGAGCCTCTCAAAGTCTCCGATCTCACAGATGGTTAGGCTGCAATTCCTTCACTTGTGAAGAAGCTTAGCTAGTTCTCATTCCTCGGACATTCTGTTCTCCTGCCCATGCTTCAAGATTGAAGTTTTCACCATAAATCTTTATAAAAAAAGAGCGTTGTAGCGAGATCGCATTGGTCCAACATAATCCTCCTAACAGGCAGCCAAAGATGGGCGAGGATAAATTATTTAGCTAACGAAGTTGATGTTGAAGTAGAAAGACGGATTATAAATAAGAATAGAGTCGGGGAATTCTAACTCTTAACTTGCTCCTGCGACTTCCTTTTCATTTGGTAGGGCATGCCAACGAGATCTCATGAGAGCTTTGAATCAGTAAGCTCATAATCTAGGGTTCAATTAGCGCCAACTTCAGGGGAGGGAATTCACCCCAAAGCGGATTTTGTTCGCTCTGCTCCTCTTGATTCTGTTGTTCTAGACAAAAAGATGAGAGCTTTTCAAGGTATCCAGTTAGACCCCCGGGTAAAAGAGATCTATCCATTTTAGCCACCCTTTCCATTACTGATCTAGTTGCTCTTGCTATCTAACCCGCCACTTTATTATATGATCTTTTATTGACTTCAAAAAGTAAATTTTTTTCTTTTTCTTCTTTTTTGGAAGCAAAGAA
>AWOL01S0013304.1:0-27902 GCA_000715115.1 Nicotiana otophora | reverse complement strand
GTTTGTTTTATGCTAACAAAGGTAGTGCAAATCTTATTGGTTATGCAGATGCAGGTTATTTATCTGATCCCCATAAAGCCCGATCCCAAACCGGGTACGTGTTTACATGTGGAGGTACTGTCATATCATGGCGCTCCACAAAGCAATCTATTGTTGCTACTTCTTCAAATCATGCTGAGATAATAGCTATTCATGAAGCAAGTAGGGAATGCGTATGGTTGAGATCAATGATTCATTTTATTCAAGAAAAATGTAGTTTGGAATGTGATAAAAGATCCACAATTTTATACGAAGACAATGCTGCATGCATAGCCCAATTGAAGGGAGGATTTATAAAAGGAGATAGAACGAAGCACATTTTACCAAAATTATTTTACACACACGATCTTCCGAAAAATGGTGACATTGATGTGCAACAAATCCGTTCAAATGACAATCCGGCAGATTTATTCACTAAATCTTTGCCAACTTCAACTTTTGAGAAGATTGTATACAAGATTGGAATGCAGAGACTCAAATATTTGAAACAAGGTTTTCATGAGGGGGAGTAAAATGCGCGATGTACTCTTTTTTTCCTTACTAAGGTTTTTTCTCACAGGGTTTTCCTTATAAGGTTTTTAATGAGGCAGCTAGCAATGTGTATTACTAAATATGTGTACTCTTTTTCCTTCACTAGGATTTTTTTCCACGGGGTTTTTCCTAGTAAGGTTTTACTGAGGCGCATTATCTTTTAATGAACATCCAAGGGGGAGTGTTATAAATATATTATATTATGGATGTTCATTTAGTACTCCGTTGTAAATAAGCTTCCTGGAGAAGTTTATTCATATGAGACTCCGCCATAAATATGTTTATCTATTTAGTACTCTATTGAAAATAAGCCTCCTGAAGAAGCTTATCATTTTGGTACTCCGTTATGGATAAACATTACCCCCGGTAGAAGATTATCTATATCTGGTACAGTAGCAACTTACAAACAGCTTACACAACAGCTTGCAGTAGCATCTTACACAACAGCTTCCTTTCTTCTATAAATATAGGAGTTTTCAGTTCATTATATACATAAGTTTAAAGTTTAAATAATATATCAGTTTCTCTCTATACTTGTCTTTAATTTACGGCCTTTATTTTATAACAGATAGAAAGTAAAAGCAAACTTTTTTCTCATAGAGAATACATTGACATACTAAACATATTTTTCTCATAATAAGTTCAAATATTAGTCCCTCCAACAACTTCGAACAAATTTTCCAGTTTGATATCAGATCCTTAATCATAAAATTTCAGACGTGCAAAGATAACATTCAGCGAAAACAATTTTCCTTATGTATGCTGTTATCCTTTAATGAACAAGGTGTAGTGAAAAGTGGTACAAAACAACCAGAAATACATTGAATCCGTATCTTGGTATTTTATTTCTTGATTCTCAATGCATCCTGACCTTCAAAAGTGTGTTAATAGTAAGTTGTTTCAAATTTGGAGAGAAAAGGTGCTTACATGAAAATCCAACTAAAACTGAAAGAAGATACCAATCTCTATCAGCACAATCAGCTAAAGCTGTAACCTTTTTTTTTCTTTTTCTTTCTAGAACCTGTAACTTCACCATACTTGGAAGTTGTTACTTAGCAATCAGCAAGTGCAATTAGCTGATCAACCACAGTCGGGTCTGCAAGTGTACTAGTGTCCCCAAGCTCATCTAACTGCCTGGAAGCAATTTTCCTTAGAATTCTTCTCATTATTTTCCCACTTCTTGTCTTTGGAAGACCCGGTGCCCAATGTATCTTGTCTGGCGCTGCAAAAGCTCCAATCTGACATGTGAAATAAAAAGCTTCAGACAGTGGTAAGAACTTCATGCAATCTCAAACACAAGGAGAATGCTAGTGTACATTCTGCAGTAAAAAAATTATATGCTCATATTTATCAGATAAGCAGTGACTCAGGTCATGTATTAGCAGTGCTTTCTAACCTCCCCTTTTGTTTTCTTTTTTCTCCTTCTGTGGAAGTACAAGGGTATGTATGTTGGAAACAAACAAAATAGGTATGTCCCCAAGGGAATAAAACTAACAATTCCCTGGTTTTCATTTTATATTCTCCAAAAATCCAATTCAACCAAATTTTCAAATACCTTACCCAATACAACAACAACAACAACCCAATACCATGGGTTAAAATGTCAGCCGGGTCAAGGAGATGACTACTAATACCAACTACTACTTCAATACTAAACTCCGGAAAAAAAAAGCAACAACAACAAAAAAAAGAATGCCCTTACATCAACCAGGCCGCATATTTGACACTAGTCTTGGTAAGCAGGTAAAAAGGATGCTATGGTCCTAAATACAACTGGAACACTTTGCAATGGAAAGGCGAGGCTCTTAAAGCTTGAAGACCGGCATGTACACTAACTCCATTATTCCTTGTGTAAGTAATAGCTTCAGTCCTATGGCTAGATTTTCTCTTCTTTTTCTTTCATTTTCCATTAAGTTCTGAGAGTTTATGGACTTCCTATTTTGCCCCATTGGTTGATAGTAATCAAGTAGCATGTCTAATAAAGGGGAAAACAAACAATAAGCAAATGTCGGATCACCAGAGAGGATGGAATAAATATACCTGGTTCCTAACAACCATCACAAGACTTTTTCGCAGGTCATCACTGTATGGAACACCTTCGACCAGAGAAACAAATGCATATATTCCCTGTCCTTTAACCTTTCAGGCAGACTCCAGAAGAACAGATTAGAGTAGAGAACGGAAACTTTCATATAAACTCAGATGAGAAGTAGAAACATGAAAATACCTCATGCTCTACACCAACCACAGCTGCTTCAGCACACTGAGGATGTGAAACTAGAGCCGATTCCACTTCAGCTGTGCCAATACGATGTCCACTGCATGTGTTAAAAATACTTCATACAATATACAAGTAGAACTACCAGTTCAACTAGCTACAATATAATAGTACCTGCACAATACTCGCTTCCAATTGAATTTGCACTATTAAAGATTACTTCCAGCAAAAACGACACTTCAAATTTTCAAAATTGAAAGGAATTTGCTCAGTTCCCAGAAGGAATTTTCTTGTTCCTCTAATTTTTTTCAAACTCTAATTAGGTTCTGAAAACATGAAAATTCATATGCAAACTATACCTCACATTAATCACATCATCTACTCTTCCAGTGAGCCAGCAGTAACCATCTTTGTCCCTGAAACAGAAGTTTGAATGTTACAATGGAAAATCAGTCAAAACAGGTGCAAGAAATCAGAGAAGAAAAAGCAAATTATGTCCACACGTTCCCTTGTGATAATGTATATAGACAACCAGGAATCCACTTCACTGGAAAATACCTGCTGCAGCCATCACCACTAAAATAATAGCCAGGGAAGGCACTAAAGTATGTGGCTTCATATCTTTCGTGATCCCCATAAAGTGTTCGAAATGCCCCAGGCCATGAACTTTTCACACACAGGTACCCGCTGCACTCACCTTCAATCTCAACACCTTTCTCGTCCACTATTACTGGCTGCGTGATTTTAGAACATCATGACCATATGATGGACAAAAAGCAAAGACCAAATTTTAGAGGCTTTCCTTGTTTCACATTATCATGATAAATAAAAGTACAAGCTCTGCATGACTTCAGTTTTAACTTTCCTTAGACATACAGTTATCATGTATTAAATCCTAAAGATATTCAGACATTCTAAAAGATGGTATTGTGTGGCATGAGAGACACCATCACATAATCTGCTAGACAGCAAACTCAATAATATCATTCCAACAATACCAAATGAAAGTCTGGGTTCCAAATATACTTGGAGGTCTGTTTATTATCCTAAGCAGGTACCTGGACTCCAAAGAAAGGAAAAGTAGCAGAACCAGGTTTCTGCGGCCATGCTCCTGGTAAAGGAGTAATCTAGAAAGAAATAATTAAGAGTGAAGTAAGACATTCATTTCTATGTGAATGATAAAAATGATGAAAGCAGTAACTGAGATACCATGAAGCCACCGGTTTCTGTTTGCCACCATGTGTCAGATATGGGGCACCTTGCATCACCTACCACATTGAAAAACCACCTGCTCAAAGATAAACAAAAACTTGAAGAAAGCATGTCGTGGATGTTCTGATATTCAGGGAAAAATAGACAAGCAAAAGATCCATATGTATAGCTGACACCTCCATGCACTTGGATTGATAGGCTCCCCCACACTTCCAAGCACCCGTAAAGATTTGCGTGAATATCGAGAGACATGCTGAAAAGTCAAATGAACAGATACATATAAGTTATACGACTTGTATCTATTGATATTAAATAATTATCAATATTTTAAATAGCAAAATCAGGGAGTTTTACCTTTTCTTTTTAATGGAAAAAGTATTTTATTGATTGAATGGGAACAGCACGCAAACACGATGTACATATAAAGCATTAATATTTCATACCAAAGCAAAGCATGATTTACTATGAATAACATCCAATCATGTGTAGTAACAAGAATACAAAGTGCTCTAAAAAAGTATAAAATAAAAAAGGTTCCTCTAACTTGTGCAAAATGTACTTTTAATTCCTTCGAATGCTCTCCTATTTCTCTCCTTTCACATGGTTGAACTTCCATCTGGATTGATGGATTCTCACATCAACCATTCAACTCCAAACATGTTCCATATGGTGCATTATATTTGGTATAAAATTGGGGAACGAAGTAGAGCAGATAATGAACATCTTCCTCCGCCTTCTTGCTCAAAAAACACCAGCTTATGCATAGAATCCTTCTCTCTAAAATCGTCTGCTCTGAGGATTGCTCTCCAGGCAGCTGTTCATGCATGGGGCACTTTTCATGTAGCTTTCGAAATACACTGGGACGAGGGATACACAGGGATGAATAAGGAAAATTATCTTTCCACTCTTTTAGAAAGATTAAATTAAATGTTTCCTTCTTTCGTTCATTAAGTATCTTTCTTAGAGCCTGTTTGGCCAAGCTTCTGAGAGGCCAAAAAAACTTTTTTAGGAATTTGAGGTGTTTGGCTACAATGGAGAAGTGCTTTTGAGCAGCATCGGTTTTGGGAAGAAGCTACAAATTCTAGCTTCTTCCAAGAGCAGACGCAAAAAATTTATTTTTCAAGACTAAAATATCCTTACCAAAAATTTATATTTTTCAAATTTTCCCTCGTTAATTTAACCTTTTCCTTTCCTTTTTTGTTTCTAACATCCGTTTCTTCTCTCTTTTTTATTTATTTCCACCGTACTTTTATTCACCTTCTCCTATTCCTTTTTGGAATAGTCGAAGACTCACCGACTTCAAGAAAAAGAAGAATGGATGAGGTACACATGAAGCACCAACTGACACAAGTAATCACCATCTTCCTCAAGTTCTCTACCGTTTAGATCATCCCTCGCGCAGTTAGCCAAGTGTACAAGCACACCATTCTCGATACCCTAAGGATTCATACTGAGATATGTGGAAAAGCTAACTCTCCCTATCAGAAGCTCATTATAATAGGACTTAACAAAAAAGACACCATTTTCCCCGCACCAATCTCCATACATCTTCGCTATCTTGTGAAATTCTATGTTTGTGAAACAAATCGATCAAATTTTGAACTTCTTCACCTCCCAATCTTGCAAGTTCCTTCTGCCCTCAAATCCCAAAGCGCTTCTTCCCATTGTGGACTCTATAATTGTTGGACTGACATCTTTTCACATGAAATTCTAGCCATGTTTGAAAATGTGATTGTCAAGATGTTCCCGAACCACCTAAGTCCCCTAAAATTCATCCTCCTTCGGTCACCTGACTAAATGAAACATTCCATAAACTTTTATGCTTGTGTAAGAGTTAAAGTAGTTTGTTGAGCTCCTCCATTACCCAATATTACGAATTTCTCCTCTATCTTTTTGTAGATTTGACCCACCATTGCAGCTTGTTGAGATATATGTACAAGATTTCTCAGGAGCTTAACATAGAGTACAACTTCACACCACCGTTGTCTCTAGAAATAAATTCTTGTCACATTACATGCTTCGAGTTCAACATTTTGATTGGTCTACATAGCCCTTCATTATATAGTACCATAAAGAGACTTTCCTAACCCTCTTGCTATGACCACTAGCATAGTAAGGACATGCAATAGGCAGGGATGACAAATAAGGTGCTCTTAACCAATACTTAATGCTCGTCTTCTTAACAAGTATTTTTTTATCCAACTTGCTAGCTTCTTTTCAACTCTCGCAATGGATGGACTTCATGTTGCTCATTCCTTATGACTTGCTCCTAGTAGTCCTAGTTAAGTTGTAGGAAGATATCCCACCCTACAACCGAGTAGTTCTGCTAGAGCTTCAATAATTATTGTGATGTTTACCGAACCTATATTTCTTTGAATTAATCTTTAATCCATAGAGTGTCTCAAACCATACCAAATAGATTCCTCAAGTGCCTAAGTTGATTCATGTATGCATCCCGAAATACAAGGAAATCATTGGCGAAGAACAAGTGAGAAACTTGGACATCATCTCTAGTCCATGGTGAAGCCGAGAAATTCCTCGAGAAACCCACTATTATTGCTTTATCTTCGTCTTGCTAAATATTTCCACAGACAAATGAATAATATGGGTGATAAAGGGGTGTGTATTGAATCAGCTTGCGCGTACCTTGACTATTCCACTGGGTATTTGCTACCTCTCTTTCCACCCAAAAACTCCTACTAATTGTGTTGGTATCTCTTCCGTCTTGTTTTTTTCTAAACACACAAGACTCGGACCTCACTCATTTATCCCACATTCATGATGTCCCTCTTGTTCGGATAATCATCTCCCTTTCCCCTCACTATGATATTTTTAACTTCAATGTATAACAATTCATTTTAACCCCTTGCATTCATACTAGTGTAACTATCTCATCGAAAATTTAAACTATTAGATATGACATAATTTTATTTACTTAATTATGTCAACACATCCCCTCACATGCAGGTCTAATTTCTTTTCACAAGATTAACATGCGCACGTTATGGACGGCGACAATGAGATTCTAAAAAGACCTCCATCGACTGCAACACTATATTGAATTATGTGACTACTCCATCTAAAAGATTAAGCTTAAAGATTGCAACTTTCTTTCATAAGGTAAGGTAAATTTCATTAATAAAGTGCTAAGGAGGTACTGCAAAATAAAGACAAAAGATTACAACATACGTGTTACCATTTCATTCCCATCAATTCCAACGCAAAATATTAACTATAGAAACATGTTGGCCTTGGCCTTGGCCTTTGTTAAAGAATAAATGTAGTCATATTTCTTGTAATATATATGATAGCAGAACTATAGGGATTTGATTGCAAATATACAGGATTTTCCTTTTCAGGTTCTTTCCATAGTTATGACACACTATCTCACTCTCTCTCTCAAAATATTAACTATAGAAGCATGTTGGCCTTGGCCTTTGTTAAAGAATAAATGTAGTCATATTTCTTGTAATATACATGATAGCAAAACTATAGGGATTTGATTGCAGATATACAGGATTTTCCTTTTCAGGTTCTTTCCATAGTTATGACACACTATCTCACTCTCTCTCTCAAAATATTAACTATAGAAGCATGTTGGCCTTGGCCTTTGTTAAAGAATAAATGTAGTCATATTTCTTGTAATATACATGATAGCAAAACTATAGGGATTTGATTGCAGATATACAGGATTTTCCTTTTCAGGTTCTTTCCATAGTTATGACACACTATCTCACTCTCTCTCTCAAAATATTAACTATAGAAGCATGTTGGCCTTGGCCTTTGTTAAAGAATAAATGTAGTCATATTTCTTGTAATATACATGATAGCAAAACTATAGGGATTTGATTGCAGATATACAGGATTTTCCTTTTCAGGTTCTTTCCATAGTTATGACACACTATCTCACTCTCTCTCTCAAAATATTAACTATAGAAGCATGTTGGCCTTGGCCTTTGTTAAAGAATAAATGTAGTCATATTTCTTGTAATATACATGATAGCAAAACTATAGGAATTTGATTGCAGATATACAGGATTTTCCTTTTCAGGTTCTTTCCATAGTTCAGACACACTCTATATATATATATATATGTATTTATTATTTCATGGAATAATACATCAATTGTTTCTCCATACCTTATTCTATTACATGGTATCAAAGCGGGTCGTTTACTTTCCCGGAGTGAGCCAGGAAACTCGCTGGAAGTGTGACTTAGTTTCGAACAAAATCTGGTACTTTGGAAGGAAATTGGGAATTGAAATTTTGTTGTCACCACCTACATAGAGAGGGCCTTGCACCCCTGATCTATAGGACCCTAGATTCAAATGGCCGACAGAGACGAGAGTGAGTGTCATGCACCGGCGAAATATTTACTGGTAGTTGTGCAGTGGCATCATGTGCATCACCAGAAATTAATTTCGTTCGATGTTCGCGCATCGCCTCGACATCTCCGATTAGAAGTTGGTGCAAGCTTGTTCGACAGGTTTCGTTTGGGGAGAGTTTTGACAATTTCCAGGTTATATCCTTCTCGATTTGTTATCTTATGCTCTCCAATCTGATCTTTTGTGGCTAGAAATTCGATTTTTGTTGCTAGGAATTAGTTTGTTCAATATGTTCTCCTCTATTGTGTGAGAGTTGTTGTATTGAGAGTTTAGTGGTCTGATTTGATTATTGTCTGAGGGCTATGAGCTTTGTTGGTCCAGTTTGCTTCATTTCTGACGTCGTTCTGATGTTTCCGGCGTATCTGTGGTTGCTCCCAAATCATTTGGGCACACTTAAGGAGAGTAATCTCATCCCAGATTCTTTGCTTCTGGCTCAGAACTTTCCTTTTGACTTGGGTCGTTGAGTTGGTTGTATACTGATTTGAAGCCATCTTGTGGAGTTCTATCTCCTTTGCTATTCTGAATTTCGTTAATTGGAAAATGACTGTTGGAAGAGGAAATAAGCCTAATGTTATTAATGTTGCCTCGAATCTATCATTTAAAAAAATATTGGTTTCGATGGATGAGTTTGCCAAGTCCTCTCAGTATCGAGAATCACTTGAGGAATCCACTACAGCTACTACCCTTGTTGAGTTAGGAAAAGCATATCTTATCTCCTATTCAAATAAATGGGTGATTGATTCTGGTGCCACTAATCACATGACAAGGTAATCCCAATACCTTTTCCAGATTTCAATCACACAAAGCACCATCTCCTGTGACTGTAGCTGATGGGGGATCTGGAACTGTTAAACTAACCTCATCTATTACACTGTCGTCTGTGTTAAGTCTTTGTATGGCTTGAAGCAGAGTCCCCTAACTTGGTTTGGCAAGTTTAGTGAGGTAGTTCAAGAGTTTGGGCTGAAAATGAGCAAATGTGACCACTTAGTCTTATATCTACAATTAATAGTTGGCACTATCCTCCTTGTTGTATATGTTAGATGATATTGTCATCAGTGCGGGAATCTCTTCCTCAAATCTTTCTTGCATACTAGATTTCATATGAACGATTTGAGCCCGTTAAAATATTTTTTAAGAGTAGAAGTAAATACAAGCAAGAATGGAATTCTTTTGTCTCAGAGAAAGTATATTCTTGACCAACTTACAGAAACTGGAAAGTTGGAAGCCAAACCCTGCAGTACTCCAATGGTCCCTAATCTGCATCTTATAAAAGATGATGGCGATCATTTTGATGATCCAGAGAGATATAGGAGGTTAGTTGGAAAGTTAAACTATCTCACTATGACTCGTCCAAATATTGCTTTTGCTGTGAGTGTTGTTAGCTAGTTCATGTCCACACCTATGGTCAAACATTGGGAAGCTTTGGAACGGATTTTATGTTACTTGAGAGGAGCTCCCAGACTTGGCATATTGTATAGCAATCACGGCCATACTCGTGCTGAGTGTTTCCCAGATGCTGACTGAGCTGGATCCAAAACTGATAGAAGATCTATTACAGGAAACATCATACACCATCAAAACTCTGGTGTGATAATCAAGCTCAAGCATCATACACCAGCAAAACTCTGGTGTGATAATCAAGTTGCTCTTCATTTTTCCTCAAATCCGGTGTATCATGAAAGAACTAAACATATTGAGGTTAGACTATCATTTTATTCGTGAGAAGATTCATGGAAACTTGATTTCCACTAGCTACGTGACGAGGGGAAAGCAACTAATTGATTTGTTCACCAAGGCGTTGAATGGAACCTGAGTTGAAGAATGAATGTAGTCATATTCCTTGTAATATACACGATAGCAAAACTATAGGGATTTGATAGCAAATCTATAGGATTTTCCTTTTCAAAATTTTCCAAAGTTAAGATTCTCTATACATGTGTGTGTATATATATATATATGGAATAATATATCAACTATTACCCCATACCTTTCTATTACAACCTTCAAAACATCTCTTATTTCTTAGTAACCCGATAGTCAACATGACATATCGAGGGATGGTTTTTCATATAAAAAATGGGAAAAGGATTGAGAAGGGAAGCATTGGGGATGAAATGAGGAAAAAAGTGAGAAGGGCAGAGATGAGTTGTTGTAGACATAACCAAGTAAATAAATGTTTGCAAGCTTTAACTCCTCTTTGGCATAAAGCCATAAACTATGTTTGAAACATCAGCTGCTTAAGTTGCATCTTTTTTTTCTTAATTTCATTATGAAAAAACACTCAATAAGAGTTTTCTAGGAGTTTTACCGAGAGAAAACATTCATTTTCTCTATACGTTAATGAAGTTAGGCCTAAAGGATGAGCCCATTTACTTAAGATATACCCTCAGGTTTTCAGGCATGCTCTACATGATACCCCAACAGGATTTAAACTCTTCTACAAAGCCGAGGGGTGTTTTCCGTTTGCCTAGCCACTAGGCCAGCTCTATAATCGTCCGTTAAAACAATGGTTATTCTAACTGCATACAACTAAAAAGTACGATAGAAGTATTGAATAACAACCAGCTAGATATAGGTGAAAATAAGTAGATGTATCCTTGCCTCATCTCCCTCACGCATCAGAGACCTCACCAGAGTGGGAGCTGTATAAAATATTGAAACCTTAAACTTATCAACAATATCCCAACAACGTCCAGCATCTGGATAACTTGGGGCCTACAAAATCAAAATAACAATGTCAGAAAGAAGATGCTAGTCAAGTGCAACCCTGCTTTCACAAGGTTCACACTTTTTTATCAAATTTCTAAACAAATTAGAAAGCTTCACTCATTTCAACAATGAACAACATCTAAACATAAGAATGAGCGGAAGACTGTTTGATTAGAGCTAACAGAATTGCATAACGGATCGAACCAATATTGCAAGGACACAGATCTAGCAATGTACATGGAACACAAGAAACTTATGAAATTAAGGGAGAACCGACTATGACACCAATAAGAAGGAATTGGTGAAAATGTATCCCCATCAGTGAAAATTTCAAAAGGCAACATAGGTAGAGACAATCCATAAATTATTAAAACCATTAACTCATATAAAGGAAGTCCTTTTTTTTATAAGGTAAATACTTTTATTAATGACGGGGAAACCCTGTAGACAAACCGTAATACCATAAACATAGAAAGTCTACACCAAAATATGTTTCTCTATGAAAGAAATCCAATCTTCTGTATAAGTAGGGACCTCATGGGTACACCAAAAGGAAACTAGAAACAAAAGAATACTTTGCAATTTACAAAATCTTGGTCTACCCCTTCGAATGCCCTTCTATTTCTCTCTTTCCAAATAACCCACATGATGGCTGGTGGAGCAACATCTCAAGCCCCTTGTCTTCTCCTCCCCCTCTATTTCACTTTATATGACACACTCCATAAATTATTAACATTAAAATACATACTCCCTCTGTTTCAATTTATGTGACACTTTCGTTATCACTCCGTTCCAAAAAATTGACACATTTCTATATTTGAAAACAATTTAACTTTAAACTTTTCATTTACTCTTAATGAGAAACTTTTATAGTCGTACAAATTGAAAGCCCCACAAAAGCTTTTATCCTTTAAGCTTTTAAGACCACAAGTTTTAGAAGTCTTCTTTTTTTCTTAAACTTTGTGCCGAGTCAAACTATGTCACATAAATTAAAACAGAGGAAGTATATCTTGTTTCTTTTCTTCTATAATGCAAACAACGCATTTAATAATCCTGTTAATTTACAGCATGTATATAGTGTAGTATTGTCCCACATTGGTAGAGGAGTAGTATGTCCTTGTATAGTATAGCTATAAATAAGGACCTCTTGTGTAGTATTATTCATTCAATATATCAATAACATATTTTCTCCCGTGCCTTCTCACATGGTATCAGAGCAATTGTGAGAGACTTATCGCTGTGCATAAATTCCAGCGATTCCGGGAAAGAGAAATCAGTATTTTTTAAGGTTGTTTTCTATCTGCTTCATTTCTGTCAGTGTTGTGCAAAATCCAACACTACCACAAGAGTCGTCACTGTTCGGCGACCAAACCCCAGTGAACAACTCCGGCAGAAGCAGCCTCACGCGCCTCCACGCGCCACCAGAAGCTCACGCGCGTGAGCTCACGCGCCGGCGCGTACGACCACTTCCGGCCATTTTTTGAAAATCTTCCTTCAGAACAGTTGGGTCGCCTGGTAATTCCGATCCTACCCCTACTGTTTTCATTTCATTCCGACAACTTTGAGTTTTTTCCGGTAGCTACAGTACTATTTCGACAGCTACAGTAGATTCCGACAGCTACAGTATTTCAGTTTTCTGTTTCTGTGTTTCCGTACACTGTTTCAGTGGATTACAGTTGATTCTTTCTCCTATTTGGTAATAATTTGCAACAATGTCTTTGGGATTTGATGCTTTTGGGTCTAGAAACATGAGTTCTGGAAACTCTAGTGCTATTATTACCTCGGAACCTTTAATGGGAGGTTCAAACTACTTAGCTTGGGCTTCATCTGTCGAGTTATGGTGTAGAGGTCAAGGTGTTCAAGATCATCTAATCAAACAGTCTAGCGATGGAGATGAAAAGGCAATAGCACTTTGGGCAAAAATCGATGCTCAGTTATGTAGCATCTTGTGGCGATCTATTGATTCCAAGTTGATGCCCTTGTTTCGTCCATTCCAGACATGTTATTTGGTTTGGGCAAAGGCACGCACCTTATACACTAATGACATATCTCGCTTCTNAATCCTTCTATCACATTTTATGTGATACACTTTTCGTTTTAGTCAGTTCCCAAAAGAATGACACCATTCTCTTTTCCATAAGCCATTTAATCTTATTTTTGATAACCAAGAAATTCCCGCAGCCAATGACGCATTGTTCAAAACTCAATAGATAACGGACCCATCCATCTACTCTTCTCTACTTAATACCAACCTTTTGTTTGTGAAAACTATTCAATCTTAATATTCACATTTTATCCTAATGACATGACTTGTTGGGACCCATTTAATATAAAGTTCATCTATTATAAGGGAGAAAAATGAAAAGACATGCGGAACTTTAACCACCACTTGGTACTTTGCATAAATTTGGCTTACACATCAAAGGTCTTCTTTACTTTCTTATGTTCCATTCCCAGTCAATTACCTTCACATAAGATGGGGCGGAAGAAGTATCAAAGTACCAGAAAAGTTATACTATCACGAAAAGTTCTACATTAGTTTTTTAGACAACATTGACCCACCTTTTTCAAATTTGGGTACATTTATGTTTTCTGCTTTATATTAATAACATTAGGTGCTTATTCAAGTTTGTTCTCGATGTTTCTAATTGAGCAACAGGATGGATGGGGTAACTGAGTAACTCTAAGAAACTTGAAAGGGGAACACTGGATTTAGACTTTCAGTTGAATAGCCTATGTTTAATATCAATTTCTTGAAATGATTATCCGAAACTTGTGAGCTGAGAATATACTTTTAAACCATAGTTCTTCGTATAATGGTTAGTCCCTAAAACATTTTATCTCAAAATCCATAGAAATATAGGTTATTGGATAGAACATATAGATTCACAATAGGCACAGGAATATGTAGTATTTGGGTACTGGTGACTCTAACGTAACACTACATGACATCAAATTTAAGTAGGAACGTCGTAAAGATCCAATGAACTATAAAGTCAACTTATGATCCTAGGTTTCTCTAAGAGCAATATAATTCTAGTCTTAATTCTTTTTTTTTCCTTAAAAGTTCTATTCATTTTGAATTTCATTTGATTTGGAAGTTTACGATTCACAGAGAGGAAGTTCTTCCTCCCTCAATAAAATCTATGATTGGTTCAAAATCTCTCATGATTTAAGCAATTAGGGATCATATAACTAGGTCCTACACAGGTCAATATGTCACTGTTTATTGGAATTACATTTACTTTCTTTTAAGTGCTATAAACTTTTTCTGCCATCCTACTATTCCTGGGGCTTTGCTTCTATTCAATACATGATGATTGAAGCCAATTTTGGTCTCAAACAAAGTTAGGTTTTACATGATTTGGATACTTCAAAATCACGAGAATTGATATTCACTCTTCTTCTTTTTTTTATAAGGTAAAGGTTAATACTTCACTCACCATTATCTTACTTTTACATTATTTCGACTACTGGTTCACACTCTTCAACTTCTAAAAGAAAGAAAATCACACAGTTTTTTAGCAACACCAGTCTAGCACTCATCAGACTAAAAGGTAGATTCCACAGTTCTGACGCAAAGGTATAATATTTATGAACCAAGTTCACAAAAAAAAAAGGTAAAAATTTTACGTTGACACATTATAGCTATTGCTCCTTTCTTTTTTTCTTTTTATTTATTTATGAGTATTTTATTACTAGTATTTTACCTACATAAGACTTTTTTGTTTACATTATAGAAAAAGAAGGAGAAGGGTATTTGCCTGCATTTATTTATGATTGAGTATTCTATTTTGATTTTGTATGTATTTAAAATTGTAGAAATATGACTTGTTTCTCTTGTTTCTAACGTCATTATTATTGTCAATTTTGATAACCGTTTTATGTTGATGTATTAAGTAAGCCTGTTAACATATATTCTCACTCTTACTAGGATTTCAGCAGTAAGAATCACGCTCCATGCAGCTGTGGCATAAAAAAGGCAACGCTTAGCTATGAAGAAGGATCTTACACCTTGTGTATCCAGAAGGGTTTTAATATCACAAGTAGCAACACATTTCACTGAAGCGTCAAACCCCTGCTCAGATTGCTAGTGATCCGTCCTACAACATCAGCCACCAATCCCTCCTTACAAGTATTAATACCAAGCAGCTAATTGAACTTAACCTTCAAAGCACTCCCTTCACACAACCAACGATCCCAGAAAAGAATTCTCCATCCATATTTGTTCCCCAGTAGAGCTCCATTGAAGATTTTGATCTTCCTCACCCCTAATCCTTTTCTCTAATTGGAAAAGATACTTAGTTTCAAGCAATAAGGTGAGATTTTTGTCACCTTCACCATCATCCTAGAAGAAATCCCTTTGCAGACACTCTATATCCCAAGAGAATGTATGAAGATGAAGTTGTTACGCACGAATTAAAATAGGATATCTGAAACAGAATACTATGGAAGTGCTATACAATAGGAAAATACCTACCAAAATAAAAGGCAACCTTTACAATGTTATGTGGGAGTGAGTGTTTAGCCTCTAACGTCCAATATATCTTTTCGTAGAAATGTGAATATTAAGATGGATATGCACTAATACAAGATTAGAAATGATTAGATTCTAGAGAAGATATCTGTAGCAGACTTGGAGGATAAAATGAAAGGTCGCTTGAGATAGTTTGCCATAAACTTCCAAAGCACCGTCTTGAAGGTAGAATGCTATAATAATTGAAGTTGTTAAAAGAGGACAAGGTAGACCTAACATCATCATCATCAGTCTTTTTTGTATATTCAGATATTTGCATGTCGGTAAAAGGTTAAAGAACCTCTTCTTTTCTTTTTCTGGAAAAAGAAAAAAAAAGGTTAAAGAACCTGTAGAGTTTAGAAACCCTAATTTGTCTTAAACAACATATTATTGAGTATTGAACGAAATGGGTCCACATTGAGCAAAATGTATGGTAGGGATTCATATAGTTAAATTTTAACTAGCTTGGGCTTGACTTAACAGTCATCCATTGTCTACTTCAAATTTATACGGATAAGATTATCAAAAAAAGAAAACGCAAGGTTGGGTGTGTTCCAATTTGTATAGAAGATTGTTTGTAGTTCATAGAGAATCTATTATGTTGTAGATACCTACTTTCTGGCAAGCTGCTTGTATATGGGAGATTTTCTCATTATTAATAAATTGCCTTATAAAAAAAAATGAAAACGCAAGAGAAGAAGAAAATTAGAATTTAATTATTCAAACTTGTCCTTTATTTAAACTACCTTTGCTAAATGCTTTCACTTAATCAAGCTATATTTGGACCAGCAGATGATGTTTGGTAATAATAAAATAAATACCCCTTCAAAAATCACAACAGTTGCTCCATTTAGCAAAGGTCCATAGGTTACATAGCTATGCCCAGTTATCCAACCACAGTCAGCTGTACACCTACAAATAGTAAAAAGAATCCAGGGAAAACACATTTCAAGAAATTTGACCTAGTTTTAGAATAATGAAGAGAAGTATAGAAGAAAGAGCTGTCTTGGAAGTACCAATATATGTCTGTAGGCTTGTAGTCAAATGCATATTTGAATGTTGTAGCAGTGTACACCATATATCCTCCCGTTGTATGCAGGACACCCTTTACACAAACTGGAGAATATAAGACACTAAACATGTGGAAAAAAGAGTGCAAATCCAGGAAGCATGAAACCTTAGGCTTTCCGGTACTCCCGCTGGTGTAAAGCAGGAAAAGTGGATCTTCTGCGTCAACCCACTCCACATCACATGTAACTGGATATTTCGGAATAACATCCTGGAACCACACAAGCAAGTTGGACCCGACTGATCAATAAGAAGTGAAATCCATAAGGACTACATACAAGACCTTAGCCTATAAGATGATGGGCAGCAAGATAACATTGGTCTTAAAATTTACTGTATGGTCCATATATACAATTGTCATGTACCATTGGACTACAGGGTAAGGTAAATTCACAAGACACATACAAGGAGAAGAGATGTCCACCAGAAATACTAGGAAAGGAGAAGACAACAGTGAAAAGCATCAAATATGTTTGCAGTTGAGAAACCCAAACTAATTGTGTTCATTAACAAAATCCATAATTACTTAAATACATCTGACCGAGCAACCATGCTCATTAACAAAATCAGAGTTCTGTACATATATCTTGCAAGCAATAACTCTTTTGAACATCTACGAAAATCGACATCACTATTAGAAAAATGAAAAATATTTAACATGAATCCTGACTATGAGAAGAAAAATTAAATAAATAAGAAAAGGCAAGTCAGAAAGAGCTCTGCAATTACAGAAGCTTCAAAATTATAGGTATCAATTCTCAAATTGAACCCGTATTTCAGAAAGTGCATGTGTTGCTAACCTGCCACCAAATGTCTCTCCCCTTGATCCATTTAGTTATTTTCTTTTTCATTGCTGATTTATTTTCATATGTCAAACACACATCTGCAAGGTGCAATAAGAAATAAAGATGGAAATCAATATACCATATCATCGTCATTACCAAAATAAAATAAAAGTGCAAGTAAAAGATAAAAACAATAATAGTAACAAATAGAAGTTTTGTACCAAGTCTAAAACCTATTCCCAATTAGTAGGACGCAAAATGATTTAGCAAAAAAAAACATTTCAAAAAAGAAAATAGCAAACAAAAACAAGTACCAGTAATCAGTTTGGAATCACTTTATAATCCTCAATTCTTTTTTATGAGGTAAATAATTTTATTAGTAATAGTTCTCAATCTAACTTATCACTTTGCATTGCTTGCTTCCTTTATATTTAACTTCCCTATCCTTTATTAAAAATATATAACTTCCCTCTCACGTATGTGCAGATTAATGAAGCTGTAAAATCAAAGTTTAGGCCGCAAACTGAAATCATACCCAATCCAAGACAGACACCATAGTGTTACATCACCCAAACAGTAGCCCAACACTACAACAACAACAACATATCCGGTATAATCCCACAAGTGGGGTCTGGGGAGGGTAGTGTGTACGCAGACCTTACCCCTACCTGGCAAGGTAGAGAGGCTGTTTCCGATAGACCCTCGGCTCAAGAAAAGGTGAAAAGAGAGAGAAAGGAAGAAAACGAAGAAGAAAAAGGAAGAAGAAAGAAAGAACATGAGGACAAGACAAAGGACGATAAGGAAAAGGGGAAAAAGACAACATCAGCAACAACAACAATAACAACAACAAAAAAAAAAAAACAAGTAAAAGAAAAAGTAGCATCAAATAGTAACAAACTGGAAAATACAATACACGGAGCGAACGAAACAATAAGCAAATACTAGAGGTCAAAGAATACAAAAAAAGAGAGAGAGAGAGAGAGCTACTAATACTACTAAAAAAGAACGGGGATCTCTCGACTACCTACTAGCTTACTACCCTAACCTTCGACCTCCACGCCCTTCTATCCTGGGTCATGTCCTCAGTCAGCTGAAATAGCGTCATGTCCTGCCTAATCACCTCTCCCCAATACTTTTTCGGCCTACCTCTACCCCTTCTCAGCCCCGCCACGGCCAGCCTCTCACACCTCCTAACAGGAGCATCCGTACTCCTCTGCACGTGCCCGAACCATCTCAGCCTTAACTCCTGCATCTTGTCCTCCACGGGGGCTACTCCCACTTTGTCCCGAATAAATTCGTTCCTAATCTTATCTCTCCTGGTATGCCCACACATCCATCTCAATATCCTCATTTCTGCTACTTTCATCCTCTGAACATGGGAGTTCTTGACCGGCCAACACTCAGTCTCATACAACATAGTAGGTCTAATCACCACTCCGTAGAACTTACCCTTAAGCCTTGGTGGCACCTTCTTATCACACAAAACACCGGATATAAGCCTCCATTTCATCCACCCCGCACCGATACGGTGGGAGACCTCATCATCAATCTCCCCGTTACCTTGGATTATAGACTCGAGATACTTGAAACTACCCCTCCTCGGGATGACTTGGATATCAAGCTTCACACCCACGTCCGCTTCATGAGTCTCGTCACTGAACTTACACTCCAAGTATTCATTTTTGGACCTGCTCAACTTGAAACCTTTAGACTCTAGGGTCTGTCTCCAGACCTCCAGCCTCGCGTTAACCCCGCTTCTCGTCTCATCAATCAGCACTATGTCATCGGCAAATAACATGCACCATGGCACCCTCCCCTTGAATGTGGCGCGTCAACACATCCATCGCCAGAGCAAATAAGAACAGGCTAAGAGCCGATCCCTGGTGCAACCCCATCACTACTGGGAAGTGATCCGAATCACCTCCTATTGTCCCCACCCGAGTCTTAGCACCATCATACATATCCTTGATTACCCGAGTCTTAGCACCAAACAGTAGTCCAACACTGATTCTTAATAATTTTTCACAATGAAAATAATAATTTATTGGTGTCATGGGGTAACCCCTGCATACAAGTATACAAAGAGCAAAGAGTTCTACATAAGTACATGATTTTCTACGAAGCATCCAATCATAGCATGTATGTACGCTGGGAAATTAAGCAACAAATGGACAAACACTCTGTATTCTTGTACATGAATTACCAACTAATGCAAATTGTCCTTCTCCTCGAGTTTGCAGCTGAGTGGCTCCTTACTCTAATATCAAAGCAAGTAATGACACTCTTAGTCGGAGCTCTAGGATCCCATATCGAAACATGAGAAACAATTTCCCGTTTTTCCCTCCCGAGTACTCTGCTACAGAAAGACTTAACTATGAACATGCCCTCTCTTTGTTCCCTATCTCCAACTTTTGCTGTCATTGTCCTTAAGTGATCTGCTTGTAAAATGATTCCACGAACCTGCTGAGTTAAAATCGCTCACTTTTGCAAATTCTTTCCAAAACTTAGGTCTCCACCATATTCCTTTGCATATATAGACAACTGCTCATATCTGCTGGGAGTTGGGACATACAACATACCTAAAAAATTCGCCTTTTTTGTCTTACCAGTAAGAAGAAGAAGAAGAAGAGAGTTGTTCTTTCAATAAGTTATTTACATTCTATCATAATAGCATCCAGAGGATGCAGGTCAACAAAAACTGGGTGGTTCGGGTTCCTAAACAAAACTCAAGGAACCAACAAAATCAAGAAGTTGATGTACATCATGTTTTGATGAGGGAGTTGATGTACATCATTTACAATATTCAGTTTATCCAGCTAAACAAATGCAATAAACACCAAGATTTTACAGATGATATGGAGGTGAAGGTTCCTTCAAAGCATCTCAAGTTTTCCAGTGGATGGTGTCACCCAGTGGATTCCAAAAAGGTTCATGAGCATATTCCAGAGGTCTCTTGCCACAGGGCAGAGTTTGCTACCACATATAAATGTTTATAATCTGTTTCATGTTTCTTTTAGCAGTGATATCTTTATCTCTATGTTGATGTTCAATAATTTGGTCTTATTTACTCCTTCACTAATGAGGCCTAATGTAAAGCAAAATATGCATACCCCTTTAAGCCTCTTCACAAGTAATGATTGTTAGGAAGAATCTTCTACTGTCATTGCCACTTATTTCTCTCTATTCTTCTTTAGTAATCTTCCCATCCAATGTTTGCATCCTTCTTAATGATAAACCAAGAGAAATGAACAATGCCAGATCGAATGGGTAATGGCACATAAAGCAACCAACCTTGGGGGGGGGGGGGGGGGGGGGGGGGGGCGCTAATACAGCTTGCTGCTCCAAATTACCAACAGTCTGCCATATGTGGCCACGAATCTACAACATAGTATGATTCTCTACAAACGACAACCAATCTTCTATACACACTGGAACCTCATGGGTGCACCAAAAGAAACTAGGAACGAAAGGTTATTCCTCAAAAGTGCATAGTTGTTCTTTATCCCATCAAAAGCTTTTCTATTTCTTTCCTTCCACAACACCCACAAAAGTGCTAGTAAGACAACATCTCATGCTTTTGAGACGACAATTTGATTTACTAAAAGACAAGCGAGTTGATAACTGCTCAACTCTGAAGTGGGTAGCACATCACCCGGGGGGGAGGGGGGTTTAACAAGATCTTCGACAGGTGCAAACGACTTCCTGCACCATGAAAGTCGACTTTGCTCATTTGTTAAATAATTTCTTGGAAATTCGGAAACCTACTTAACCAAAAATAAAATAAAGAAATTTTGGTGCACTTATCCTTTAAAATCTTCTCACCTGTATTGATGCCATTATGAGCAGATTCCATAAGGGCTCTATCAACAATTTCTTTGAGATAAATGATCTTGGACCCCCTCATAACAGCATTGCACGTTATGACGACCTTCGGTCTGCAATCCATGATTCTTTGAGCAAGAGATTCAGCTGAGAACCCAGCAAACACAACCTGATGTATAAAACAACCTGGATTACGATGTTTCCTACCCTATGTATCTGGTTATTCGGATTTGGTGAAAGGGATTTAAGAAGGAAAAGGAAGAAATGAAATGGTGTTGGCTCAAATTAAAGGTCACAGTTCCCTTAGAGTCAATTTGACTATTCTTTGGAGTAAAATTCGAAGATAATTCATGTGTGTCTTAAAGATAAATATAAGCATTGCAATGCAATGCAAAGCTGAAAAGAAAGCTTGAAAAAGAATCCAGAATTAGATGAAAACACAAGTCAAAAAGATGATGATGAAGATTTAACTCACAAAGGGGACAACAATATTCAATTTGAAATAAAAGGGAATATAAACTACGCTAACTATTACCGAGTGAACGGCACCAATACGAGCACAAGCAAGCATCGCAATTGGTAGCTCCATAAGCATGGGTAAGTAAATGACAACTGCATCACCCTTGCGAACTCCAATATCTTTCAAGTAATTTGCTAGCTGGTTAAAAAGAATATTAGAAATTTGTACCATATTTTTGCACACAATTGTATAAGCGGAAATATAAAATATAAGCCTTGTATGAGGAGCAGTAAAAAAAAATGCAAAAGCAAACCTGGCAAACTCTAGCCAAGAGTTGATTGTAAGTCAAAGAACTATCAAGACCAGGTTCATTTCCTTCCCAGTAAATAGCAATTTTGTCACCATTTCCAGATTCTATGTTTCTATCCAAGCAGTTGTAGCAGATGTTTGTCATTCCACCCTTGAACCACTGTTAAGAAAGACAAAAGTTGGTAACAAGCTTTTGAGAGAGGAATAAACGGATAAGTCACTGACCTCGATCTGGATTTTCCCTTTTCGAATATCAAGATTCTCAAAGTAGACCTGTTGGCCCCATTTCTCTCTCCAGTAGAACTCTGATGCAATGTCGGACCAGAATCCAGCGGGATCCTGAACCGACCTTCTATACATCTCCAAATACTACACAGAAGTTTGAAGGGATCAATACTTTTATCTTTTCCATGATAATGTTCAATAGTTAAAAGACCAAATAGATAGATTGAAGAAAAGATGATGAGGCAAGGAGGGGAACCTTCTGAGGAGAAGAAACATGAGCTTGGCGAGAGAAAATTTCGCTGGGAAAGACGAGATCATCCTCCTCGGAAGCAAGTGCCTCGCCTAAGATGAGAGCATTCAATCTGGTTATCTTGCCGGCTCCAGAAGGCAGTTTGGCCATGGATTCGACATGGCGCAAGTGATTCGATGTCGTCAAGTTCTTCCTTGGACTGACGGTAGTCGATGACGACGAAGAAGCAGTGAGCGGGTCTTCCATCGGACTTCCCCCAAATCGGAACGTGAACGAAGGCCTCTTGACGCTCACCCACGGCCGGCTAAGCTGGGACTTGGCAGTGCGAGAGATCGGAATTGGAGATGCTGAAATATAAATACCGCTGGTGCTGTTACTATTATTATTCCACGAAGGATGATGGGTCATCCTTCCTTCCATAACTATTTTTATGGTGCTTCCTGCTTCCTAGGGAAATGCCAATATTCTACTATGAAAAATAATGAAAAGCTGGAAAGACTTCTTTACTTCTTTGTTTCTTAATGAAGAATAGGTGCAAAGTGTGATAGATGGATAATTACATGATAGAATTGTTGATGATTTTTTTTTTTGATAATTTCAGAGATCTCCTTGTTTGGCTTTGTGATATTATGTTTACCTCTAGTATTTTAATTTCTCTTGTAATAATTCTTTTAACATATTTATTGTTTATGAAAACAATTATGATCTAAATAATTTGCCCATCACTGTACTCTTTTGTTTAATTTATCTTGTAATTTTTTTTTAAAATTGACTTTCAAATAATATTTAACTAACAATTCAATTCAACTTAGGGATAAATAAAATTCAGTTCATTAGACAAATCTAAGAATATTGCAAACAAATAGAGGATGGGTGCTCGGGCCCATGCAGGCGTAGGCTATAGCACAGGAAAATCTAGGAATCAGACGGAATTTCAGTTTTTATGTCCCTAGAACGCCAAAAAACGAGTAACGGTCATGGCTTGGTGGTGACTATTGTTCCTTAAGTCGTTTTTTATGGGCCGGAAAAGTTTATGCGATCTGGGTCTGTGCGCCCAGGCCCTTGAATGAGGCGTGGGCTTAGCACACGAAAATCTAGGAATGGAGCGAAATTCCAATTTTATGGCCCTAAAACGCCAAAAAACGAGTAATAGTCATGGCGAGGCGGTAACTATTATTCCTTAGGTCGTTTTTTATGGGCCGACAAAATTTTAGGCGATCCGGGTTTGGGCGCTCGGGCCCATGCAGGAGACTAAAACGCCAAAAAACGAGTAACGATCATGGCGAGACGGTGATTATTGTACCATAGGTTATTTTTGACGGGCCGGCAAAATTTTAGGTGATCCGGGTCCGAGCACTCGGGCCCATGCAGGAGGCGTGGGCTATAGCCCACTAAAATCTTGGAATGGGGCGAAATTCAAGTTTTATGACCCTAAAACGCCAAAAAACGAGTAAAGGTCGTGGCGAGACGGTGACTATTGTTCCTTAGGTCATTTTTGAAAGGCCGACAAAATTTTAGGAGATCCGAGTCCGGGCGCCCGAGCCCACGCAGGAGATGTGGGTTATAGTATACAAAAATTTGGGAATCAGGCGGAATTCCAGTTTTATGGAACTAAAACGCAAAAAAAAAAAAAAAAAAAAAAAAAAAGAGTAACGGTCATAGCGAGGCAGTGACTATTGCTCCTTGGGTCGTTTTAGATGGGCCGACAAAATTTTAAGCAATCCGGGTGCGAGACCTGGGCACATGCAGTAGTCATGGGCTATAGCACATGAAAAACTAGGAATCGGGAAGAATTTCAGTTTTATGGCCCTAAAACGCAAAAAAGTGAATAACGGGCATGGCGAGGTGATGACTATTATTACTCCTTATGTCATTTTTGATGGGCCAGTAAAATTTTAGGCGCTCCACGTCCAGGTGCCCGGACCCATGCAGGAGGCGTGTGCTATATGGAAATCGGATGGAATTCTAATTTTATGGCCCTAAGAAGCCGAAAAATGAGTAACAGTCATGGCGAGGCGGTGATTATTATTCCTTAGGTCGTTTTTATGGGCCGGCAAAATTTTAGGTGATCCGGGTCTGGACGCCCGGGCCCATGCAAGAGGCGTGGGCTATAACACACGAAAATATAAAAATCGGGCGAAATTCCAGTTTTAGGACCCTAAAATGCCAAAAAACGAGTAACGGTCATGGCGAGGCAGTGATTATTGTTCCTTAGGTCATTTTTGATGGGCCGACAAAATTTTAGGCAATCCGGATCCCGGCGCTAGGGCCCATGCAAGAGGCGTGGCCTGCACACAAAAATAGGGGAATTAGGCGGTATTCCAAATTTATGGCCCTAAAACGCCAAAAATGAGTAATGGTCATGGCAAGATAGTGACTAGTGTTCCTTAGGTCATTTTTGATGGGCCGACAAAATTTTAGGCAATCCGGATCCCGGCGCTAGGGCCCATGCAAGAGGCGTGGCCTGCACACAAAAATAGGGGAATTAGGCGGTATTCCAAATTTATGGCCCTAAAACGCCAAAAATGAGTAATGGTCATGGCAAGATAGTGACTAGTGTTCCTTAGGTCATTTTTGATGGGCCGACAAAATTTTAGGCGATCCGGATTCGGGCACTCTGGCCCATGCAGGAGGCGTGGGCTATAGCACATGAAAGTCTAGGAATCGAGTCGAATTCCAGTTTTATGGCCCTAAAACGATAAAAAATTAGTAACGGTCATGGAGAGGCGGTGATTATTGCTCCTGAGGTCATTTTTGATGGGTCGGAAAAATTTTAGGCGATTCGGGTCCGGACGCCCGGGCCCATGCAGGAGACATGGGATAGCACACGAAAATGTGTGAATCGAGTAGAATTATAGTTTTATGACCCTACAATGCCAAAACACGAGTAACAGTCATGGCGAGGTGGTAACTATTATTTCTTAGGTAATTTTTGATGGGTCGACAAAATATTAGGTGATCCAGGTCCGGCGCCCAAGCCCATGCAGGAGGCGTGGGCTATAGCACACGAATTTTTTGGAATCAGATGGAATTCTAGTTTTATGGCCCTAAAATGCCAAAAAATAAGTAACGTCCATGGCGAGGCGGTGACTATTGTTTCTTAGGTCGTTTTTGATGGGCCGATAAAATATTAGGCAATCCGGGTTTGGGCGCCCAGGCCCATGTAGGAGGCGTGGGTTATAGCACACGAAAAATTTGGAATCAGATGGAATTCTAGTTTTATGACCCTAAAATGCGAAAAAAGAGTAATGGTCATGACGAGGCGGTAACTATTTTTATATAGGTTATTTTTGATAGGTCGGTAAAATTTTAGGTGATACGGGTCCGGGCGCTTGGGCCCAGCAGGAGGCATGGCACACAGAAATTTGAAAATTAGATGGAATTCTAGTTTTTTGACCCTGAAACACCAAACAATGATTAACAGCCATGGCAAGGCGGTGTCTATTATTCATTAGGTAGTTTTTTATGAGACGTCAAAATTTTAAGCACTCCGGGCTCGGAGCCTAGCCCCATGTAGGAGGCGTGGGCTATAGCACATGAAAATCTAGCAGAAAATTCGAGCTTTACTCCTCTAAAATGCCAAAATACGAGTAACGGTCATGGAGAGGCGGTGGGTATTATTCCTTAGGTCGTATTTGATGGGCCTGCAAAGTTTTAGGCGAACCACGTACATGCGCACAGGCCTATTTTGGAGGCATGGGCTATAACACACAAAAATCTGGGTATCAGATGGAATTTCAGTTTTATGGCTCTAAAACGCTAAAAAATGAGTAACGGTCATGACTATTGTTACTTAAGTCATTTTTGATGGGCCGGAAAAAAATTATAGGCGATCCGGGTCCGGGCCCATGCAGAAGGCATGAGCTATAGTAGACGAAAATCTGGGAATCAGATGGAATTCTAGTTTTATGGCCCTCCAAAAAATGAGTAACGGTCATGGCTAGGAGGTGATTATTGTTCCTTAGATTATTTTTGATGGACCGACAAAATTTTAGACGAATCGGGTCCGGGAGCACGGGCCCATGCAGGAGGCGTGGGTTATAACACACGAAAATCTGGGAATCGGGAGAAATTCCAGTTTTATGGCCCTAAATCGCAAAACAAAATGAGTAACGGTCATGGAGAGATGGTGAATATTATTACTTGGATGGGTTTTGATGGCCCGGCAAAATTTTAGGTAATCCAAGTCCCGGCGCCCGGACCCATGCAGGATGCGTGGGATATGCACATGAAAATCTGGGAATCGGATAGAATTCCAGTTTATTGCCCTAAAATGCCCAAACAATGAGTAACACTCATGACGAGGTGATGACTATTGCTCCTTGGGTCATTTTTGATAGGCCGACAAAATTTTAGGCGATCTAGATTCGGGCTCTCGGGCCTATGCAGGAAGAGCGGGTTATAGCACACGAAAATGTGGAAATCAGATGGAATTCCAGTTTTATGACCCTAAAACGCCAAAACATGAGTAACAGTCATGGCGAGGTTGTGACTCGTATTTCTTAGGTCATTTTTGATGGGCCGATAAAATTTTAGACGATCCGGATCCATTTTTGATGGGCCGATAAAATTTTAAGTGATCCGGATCCAGGTGCTCGGGCCCATGCAGGAGGCGTGGTATAGCACACAAAATTTTTGTAATCAGATTAAATTTTAGGTTTATGTCCCTAAAATGCCAAAAATGAGTAGCGGTCATGGTGAGGCGGTGACTATTGTTTCTTAGGTCATTTTTTATGGGCCGACAAAATATTAGGCGATCTGAGTCTGGGCGCCTGGGCCCATGCAGGAGGCATGGGCTATAGCACACGAAAATTTTGGAATCAAATGAAATTCTAGTTTTATGGCCCTAAAATGCAAAAAAATGTAACGATCATGACGAGGCGGTGACTATTATTTTATAGGTTATTTTTTATGGTCCGATAAAATTTTAGGTGATACGGGTTTGGACGTCTGGGCCATGGAGTAGGCATGGGCTATAGCACACGGAAATTTGAGAATCACATGAAATTCCAGCTTTATGGCCCTAAAACACCAAAAAATAATTAACAGTTATGGCGAGGCGGTATCTATTATTCCTTAGGTCATTTTTTATGGTATTTCAAAATTTTAGATGATCCGGGCCCGGGAGCCCGGGCCCATACAGGAGGCATGGGCTATAACACACGAAAATCTAGTAGAAAATTCGAGCTTTATTGCCTTAAAACGCCAAAATACGAGTAACGGTCATAGAGAGGCAGTTTCTATTATTCCTTAGGTCGTATTTGATGGGCCTGCAAAATTTTAGGCAAACCGGGTACGGGCGCACGGGCCTATGCATGAGGCGTGGGCTATAACACATGAAAATCTGGGAATGAGATGAAATTTCAATTTAAT